>ML784776.1:161882-179753 GCA_009831015.1 Picea engelmannii | reverse complement strand
AGAGGGTGATCCATTATTAACAAAGTGGGGGGATTTAAAAAACCTCATTAAGTCCCAACTATATCCTATCTGGTAAGTAGATCACCAATAGATCCATTGGAATTACTTCGGGAAAAGGAAAGGGCATAGTGTGTAGGAGTACATCACTGAATTTAGAAATATGGATATCATGTTGTGTATCTCTTCCAAGTGTTAATGTTTATGCCATTATTATACTTCTTTGCATTTCAATAGATAAGAGCATAATAAGAACAAGATCACTGAAAAATACACATTCACCACTCTTCTTCTCCTCTCTCCAACTGGTAATTGCATCTTGCCTCATAAGAGAATGAGCAAGTGAGTTGTGTGTTTGAAGTGAGGCGCTAGCCTCTTATTTATATCAGAATGGCACGTGTGAAAGGTTACAGCTGGCAGGGCCGAACTCTCACTCTGGGTGGGTAAACCCACCTTTAATTAATTCCGGGTCTTCCATTATAACTACTGGGGCCGACTTATTAATCTTTCCTTTGTAATTGTCCGATGACCAATCCACAAAAGGGGATTTGGTCCTTATACAATTACCGACATGATTAATCCTCAATGGGGATTAATCCAATAACAATAATAATAATAATGACATGATTAATCTGCAATGGGGATTTAATCCAATAACAAAATAATAATAAGAATGCTCTTCGTAGTTACATTATTTCAACACTCCCCCTTAACAAGAAGGGTATTCTTCATCAGCATCAGGCGAGAGAGGTTTACATCATCAGTGGCATCTGGAGGACAGTATCATCAATATCATCTTGAACCATTGTTTAGCACATTTACAAGTCATCAGAAGTTTTCTTCATCAGCAGCATCATCATTCTCGAAGGAATGCTATCATCATATGCATCAAATATGTATCATTAAAAATGATACCTCATCACAACACTAGGCTGGCACATCATAGTACTACACTAGCTCAATGTCACAGCGGTTAAGATGGTAGCTGAGTGTGAGTCACATCTTGCTTTATGTCTAACCACTAGGTCAGAAGCAAGTAATATCATCATCTCGCTTTAAGTCTAACAACTAGGTCAGAAGCGAGGAATCACAGTGTCATGCTTTACGTCTAAAAACTAGGTAAGAAACATGACTCATCTTGCTTTAAGTCTAATAATGAGGTCAGAAGCAAGGAACACATCAACATATCGCTTTACATCTAACAACGAGGTTAGAAGCGAGGAATCATCTTGTTTTACATCTAACAACTAGGTCAGAAGCAAGGAATCAACAACGTTATGCTTTACGTTTAACAACTAGGTCAGAAGCATAACTCATCTTTCTTTATGTCTAACAACAAGGTCAGAAGCAAGGATCACATAGCGTCATGCTTTACGTCTAACAGCGAGGTCAGAAGCATGACTCATCTTTCTTTACGTCTAATAGTGAGGTCAGAAGCAAGGATCAGACGACATCATGCTTTACGTCTAACAGGAAGGTTAGAAGCATGACTCATCTTGCTTTACGTCTAACAACGAGGTCAGAAGCAAGGATCACATGGCGTCATGATTTACGTCTAACAGGGAGGTCAGAAGCATGACTCATCTTCCTTTAAATCTAATAGTGAGGTCATAATAAAGGAATACATCTACTCCCCCTTTTAGGGAAGGTCCTTTCGGACAATACCAAGCTTATCTTGAAAGTGTTCAAACTTTACACAAGATAGAGGCTTAGTCATCACATCAAAAACCTGTTCATCTGTGCTAATGTACTGGAGCTTCAAGGCCCCTCTCTGTACCATGTCGCAGATGAAATGATAGCGGATCCCTATGTGCTTAGACCTGTCATGGAACACAGGATTCTCTATCATTTTAATACAGCTTTGATTGTCACATAGAATCACGGTTTCTCTCATCTCCAAATCAAATAGGCATGTCAACAACTTTCAAAGCCATATAGCTTCGCAGCTAGCAGAACATGCGACAATTTACTCTGCTTCTGCTATGATGAGAGCAATACTGGATTGCTTCCTACTCTTCCACGAGATCATAGTTGATCCCAAACTGAAACAACATAAAGAATTTATTTTTCTGTTAGCAATGCTTCCTACCCAATCTACATATGTATATCCACTCAGTGTGAATTCATGATCTCCATCATAGCTGATACCATCATCCATTTTACCTTTAAGGTACCTCATCACATGTTTTGCAACAACTAAATGAACACGTATGGGCTCTACCAGAAACTAACTCAAGGTGTTCACTACAAAATAGATGTCTGGTCTGGTGTTCGTCGGGTACATCAACGATCCAATAATCTATCTGTACAGAGTGACATCTATCAAATCTGATGAAGTATCGACCAACAACTTCAGCTTTGCTTCCATGGGTGTATTCATGGACTTGCATTATAGCATGTCAAATCTCTTTAAGATTTCGACTGTGTACTTCCCCTGGTTAAGGAAGATTCTTTCATTTCAAAGTATGCAACAAGTCTCTGTTTACATTCAGCGATGAGATTTTCTTCTCCAGTTAAGAATAAGTCATCCACATATAGTAATAGTATTACTGGTTCATTCTCCATGATCTTGAAGTAGAGATTTGAATCTGCTTTACTCTTGGTAAAGCCCAATCTTGTCAATAAACTATCTATATGTCCATACCAAGCTCTAGGAGCTTGCTTCAATCCGTATAAGGCTTTCATCAATCGACAGACATGAGACTTCCTATCTTCAACCTCAAATCCTTGGGGTTTCTCTATATACACTTCCTCTTCAATGACACCATTCAGAAAAGCTGTCTTCACATCCATCTGGTGCAGATTCCATTTCATTTTGGCAGCAAGAGATATAATGGTTCTGATCGAAGTGTATATGGCCACAGGAGTGAATGTCTCTTCATAGTCGATTCCTTCCTTCTGGGAAAATCCACGAGCGACAAATCTTGCTTTATATTTCTCAATACTTCCATCAGTAGCATGTTTTATCTTGAAGAGCCATTTTGATGATGCCACATCCTTACTTTTTGGTCTGGGAACTATTTCCCATACATCATTCTTTATTATGGATTGGTATTCCTCTGTTATGACATCTTCCCATTCCTTCTTCTGGATGGCCTCTTCAAAACATGTAGGTTCTTCATCAAGTAGATTGTACATCAAAGCCATGTAACTAGAGAATGGCTTTGGTCTCTTCACCTATCTTGTGGTTCCTTCTGGAACAACATACTTCTCTCCATATTGAATAAGATCTCTTTCCCAAGAAGGCTTTCTTTTATGGGAGAAGGTCCTTTGAGGAGGTTTTTGAACTTCTGTGATATCATGATCTTCAGGAGTCTCCTCATCAGGGGAAGCTATGACTTCCCTTACAGGTTCTGCAACTTTAGGAACTTCCCTCATGGACTCTGTTGTCCTGGGATTTACAGGTTCCTCTTCATATACCTCTTTAAGCTGGCATCTTCTCGATTTCTTAAGTGCAGCTTCTTTATCAAAGGTCATGTTCCTACTGATCTCAATATGGTGGTGACTTGGTATGTATATTCTGAAGGCTTTGGATACCTCACAGTATCCCACAAATATTCCCTTCTTTTCAGAGGGTTCCATCTTGTTTCTTTTCTCTTTTGGTATATGGATAAACACTGGATAGCCAAATATTTTGAGATGGCTTACCTCTGGCTTCTTTCCAGTGAACATTTCTTCTGGGGTCTTGAACCCAAGTGCACTATGGGATAGTTTTTTCTGCACATAAACAACTTCCATAGCTGCTTCTTCCCATAAGCACATAGGAATATCTTAATCGTGAATCATGGTCTTCACAGCTTCCATAATCGTTCTGTTCTTCCTTTCAGCTACACCGTTTTGTTGGGGATTATAGGGAGTAGTTAGTTCCCTCTTGATCCCGACATCTCTGCAAAAGCTTACAAACTCCTTTGAGGTATATTCTCCTCCATTATCTGACCTGAGTATCTTAATCTTTCTTTTGGAAAGATTCTCTATCAAGGCTTTGAATTCCTTGAATTTATTGAATACTTCATCTTTAGATTTTAAGAAATATATCTAGGTCTTACGAGAATAATCTTCAATAAATGATACATAGTATACATACCTACTAATGGAGGATGATGGCATTGGGCCACACACGTCAGAATGGATGAGTTCCAATGCTCCTTTTGCTTTACTGTCCCTCTTTGGAAATGGGTTCTTGATGTTCTTCCCTTGCGCACATCTATTGCATATGCCTTCCTGAACAACCTTGAGTTCTGGTAAACCTGTGACAGCTTTGCATATGTAAGGTAGTGCCTTGTAGTTGATGTGAGCCAATCTTCTATGCCAAAGTTCGCATGATTTTTCAATGGCATGGGTCATAGCAGTTTCTAGGTGACCCTTCAACTTATATAAACCATTTTCTTCACTTCCGATGATGATTGCTTCATTTAAGGTTTATCCATTAGCCCACATAAGAACTTCTCCATCTATGAAGGAAACTCGATAGCCTTTCTTATCTAAAGATGATATGGAGAGTAAGTTCTTCTTTAGGCCTGGTACATAGAGTACATCCTTCATAGTTATTGAGTTTTCTGAATCTAGCTTGTAGTTTGATTCTCCTATTCCCTTGATGGGATATTGATAATCATCTCCAAGAGTTACTTTTTGAGAAAACTTCTTTTTTAAAATACAAGAGACAGTATTTTTCTTACCCATCATATGCTTTGATGCATTGCTATCAATGAGCCGTGTGTCCTCTCCAGGTGATACAGATCCTGAGAGAGCTGAGATCAAGACATGGTCCTTAATCATCTTCATAGGTGGTTCTTCATCTTCGGCAATGTGAGCATGTTGCCTTTTGTGTTTCCTCTTATACTCTTCTCTTCTAAATGGACAATTATTCTCCTTGTCTCCCATCTTATCACAATGATAGCATTGTATAGATGAAAGATCTTGTCCCTTGCGTTGTCCTTTCTTCTGAAAATTTCTTGAATGAGATTATTGGTTGTTGAACTTGTTTGATGGTTGTGGTTCTCTATGAGATTCCCTTTTGAAGAAGGGTTTCTTCCTTCCTCATTTTGTATGAGTAGTTAGGGCTTGATCATCGTCCCTTGCTAGTAGTGCTTCATGATTGGCTACCCTTGTCTCTTCTTGGGTGCATTCTTCCCATAGGCTTTCAAACTGTAGTTTTTCCTTTCTGTCGCATACTGACTAGATGACGGCATCCCAAGGTCTTGCGAGACCATTTAGGGAGGTTATTATGAATTCGTCTTAGTCGATGGTGTCTCCAATATCTTTCAACTGTTCTTTTATTTCGGATATTCGGGAGAAATATTCTTGAATCATTTCTCCTTTCTGCATCTTGGTATTCTTCAACTGAGTTCTGAGATTCATCTTTCGGTTGATTTTCTTTCCTTAATATAGTTTTCTTAGAGCATCAAACATCTCCTTCGGGGTTTTCTTTGACGATACATACAGGATCAAGTGGTCTTTGATCGAATCTGCAATGATTCTCTAAGCCTTGATTGAGTCATTCTAATGCTTCACTTTCTCTACGACATTTTCCAGTTCCTCCACTTCTTCTTTGATAAACCTTGATAGGTCATTCTCTGCAAGGATCAGACCGATCCTATACTTCTAGGCATGGAAGTTGTCTATGCCTTCTAGTTTCTCAACAAGCTTTGTGCTTGCAGACATCTTATACTTTCGGCAACAAAAATAACCAAAATTTGAAAATGCTTGAAATCAAATTTTTACCTTACCAAGAGGTGTGCTTAGCTGAGGCAAGTAGCGTGGTGTCCTCAAATCTGAGAAAATCCAAATTTTACCCCATCAAATCTGATCTGTGGATTTCTGGATTGGTGCTTCCGATATTTCTGGTACTCCGGTACTTCTGGTACTTCTAGTACTGGATTTTTGGTACTTCTCCTACTTTTGTGAAACTAGGGTTTAACTTTCCAGGAGATCCAGCCACTGAAAATGTGTGCTCTAGGTGCCAAATTGACCCTTGGGGGAGGGCACAACTTTCTAGGAGGTTACGGAGCTGAAAATATTCACTTTTGCAAAACCCTAATTTTTGGGTACGGTAACAGTGACATTTTTCCTCTTGCAAATAATGTTTTCTTCAGGTTGGCTTTGAAACCATGTTAATGTTTATGCCATTATTATAGTTCTTTGAATTTCAATAGATAAGAGCATAATAAGAACAAGATCACTGAGAAAAACACATTCACAAGAGACACAACATTTATCCCGAGAAAAACACATTCACAAGAGACACAACATTTATCCCGATAATCACCTTTTGAAAGTTCGTCTAATAGAATACACCAAAGAAAAAATAGAATTTCCTTAAAATGATAATTATTTTGAAAACAAATAAATAGTTAATTAAAATAAATGTAACAAAAAATAAAATATTTAATTTAATTAAATAATAGAAAATAATTAATTAATTAAAATAAATAAAATGAGAGTATAATTTTATATTATTTAATTAAAATTTAATTAGAAAATAAAGAAAAGTTTATATAATACATGTCTATATTAACATCATTTATATCTTTTCTATTATGAAAGGTTTATTAATTAATATTTAATATTTAAAAATAAGTGTTCTAAAAAAGGTGTAGAGGTCTTTATCTTCTTGTAATATATACTCTTCTTTTGACTGTAAAATAGAAATCCACATCTCCAGTAATTGATTTGGAATTCTGTCATATTTGTCTTTATTGAAGTTTTATTATGTTACAATTCTTCTTATTTATGTTTTGGTTTAAATGTAGTTTTATTTTATGACTCCATAAATTTACAAAAACAATTAATTACATTTCGCATTTTGTGATCTCAATGTTTTTTAAATCTATTACACATTTAACAAAAAATCTGTGTTCTGTTACTTATTTAACAAATCTGATATTGCCACATTCTCTCAGTTCTCAGAATTTATGATCAAATTCTCCCAATTTTCAACTTCTCACAATTTATGATCAAGTTCTCAGAATTTTGCACATGCATTCACGGGATGTATTTACGTGGTGTGGTGCAACTAATAGATTAATTGGTGTGGTGCAACTAATAGATCATTGCCTTCGCAAACCCTCAATTCAATTCCGTCCGTGTTTCTTTGTCAAAAATAATTATTATCTATGATTACAGTTGTAGAGGAATCTTATTTTACCTGATCTCAATATTTTGTGTAAATCTGTTATTTCTATATTCTATTATTATGCGATCTCAATATTTTTGTGTAGATTTGTGATTCATTTAACAAATCTTAGGTCTCAATATTTTTGGTGTAGATCTGTGACTCATTTAACAAATCTTAGAACATGATTTGAATCCTTAATAAATTCAAAAAACTTGATTTGAATTTTTAGTAAATCTATCATTCTGCCATCTCAATATTTTAGTGTAAATGTGTAACTCGGGATTGGTTGTTTCTCAAAGAATAGTCTATCTATTTAATTTGGTGTTTCTTGTGGTGAACAGTCATTAATAGTTGTGTATTGGAATCTTATCTCATATAGAATCAGTTATTCATTAACTGTTCAAAAAAATGTAAAAACAACTTTAATTTAAAAAAAAATGCAAAATTTTAACTTTAAAAAACAATAAACAGTTGTAGTTAGGTTTTGGAAATCAAATCATAACCAATCAAAGATCTATGGCCTGATTCAAATTCTGGCCACTTAAACAATAGATAAGGGGCTATCTCTCCTTTCTGTATCAACTTTGTCCTCTCCTAGATTCAAGCCATGACTTTCTGTATCAACTTCGTCCTCATATCTCAGAGATTCCAATTAGATCCTGATGATGAGTGCTGGGTTCGCCCCACCATATTCCATATTAATGAGATTTTCATTTATTATTTTTTTTTTTCTATCTATATTTTTTTTAAATATATTTTGATTTAGAAAATATAAATTTATCTTTGATATTTAATATATTTTGATATAAAGACTAATTATTTCTATATCCTAAAATAGGTTGGTTGATATTTTGTTACACTATAAAAATAGTTAAAATTTATTTTGTACATAGTATATAAGTTGATTAATATTTTGTTACACTATAAAAATAGTTAAAATCTATTTTGTACATAGTATATAAGTAGGTTAAAAAAAATCATTATCAATATATTTTAAATTTATCTATATATTTTGAAATTTTGTAACTTTTAAAATGGGTTTTTTCTTTAACTTTATAAAAAGTTATGATAGTAATTATAATTGAAAAATTTGTTACTTTATGTTTTTTCATTTTTAAATATTATATACATATTGTTAAGGTTATTTGAAAACGAGGTTATATTATCAATGTTTATGTATTTTTTGAAAGGAATAATTCTACCAAATATCACATATTGGAGCATGAGAAATAGTTATATTTTCTACAATTCATTTATTATTTCAAACTTTTTAAATAAGAAAACTAAATTTTATGGAATTTGAAAATAAAATTCAATGAAATTTGTTAAACAATACCATAAGAGTAGTTTTATACATTTGTTTGGGAATATAATTTGAATTTTTATTTTAATATGAATGTATTGGATAATGAGTAATTTTCATTCTTTTCTGAATTTTAGGAAACCTTTTAGAAATATTTTCAAAGGTGAAATTTTAAGCATGGTAGGGATTTATTAGGATTAATATATTTTATGAAATTTTTAGTGAAATAAATAGTTTTAGAAAAAATAATTACTTTTATTTTCTTAAAAAAATATTTTAATTTTTTTTTTTTTTTTTTAGAAAAAAATGATTTTGTTTTTTATTTTTAAATATAAGTTGATATAAAAAATAAAAGTTTACATTTCCTACTATATTGTTTTAATATAAATTAATTTAAAGAATAATTACTTTTATATTGCATAGTATATTGGTTGATGTTTTGTTAAATTAGAATGTAAGGGTTATTTCTTATGTGATATGTAGGTTTTAAGAATTTCATCATTAAAAATATATTTTTAATTTTTGTGACTTCAAAATCAAGGTGATCTTTTTGTTAAGGTTTATCAAATTTTATGATAAACTTAAAATGTTATGATTGAAAATTTTACTATACTACAAGACTAATATTGTTTGTTTCTAAATATTGTATACATATTGTTAAGGTTATTGTTTTTCTTTAAATGATTATTGTATAAAATGTTTTTATAGGTTATTACTTTTCTAATTGCTCATTTGAAATATTTATGCAAAGAAATTATATAGAAATTAATAGTGGTGATTGTTATGCTTGTTGTGTGTGTGATAGATACATAATTGTATTTACATTTATTTTGGTCTTTTATATTTTATTTGCAGAGCATTTTATAAAGTACATGACTTACTCCTATCAAGGAACACAACATTCCAATTGTAGTCTTCTCGTATTGGGCATAATCCCTATTTATCCCATGGAACCTATATTGTCCATAACCCCTATTCATCCCAGGGAGCCTGTATATTTGAAGATAAGATTCAGTAATCATTGAGTGATAAGGAGACTAAAGTTTGGTTTGAATTATAATATTTTACTTCTATTTTTCCTAAGTGACTCTTGACTAAAATTTCTTTGTAGAGCATTACCAAAGGAACATTTTTGGAAATAGTGTGGAAACAATCTACTATGTATGGGCCTTTGTTCTAGTAATAGGTGGAGGGAGATATCTCTGAGAGAAGCCCTCCGAGTATACCCAAGGAGTGTGCATCTGAACTTTGTGGAGTCAGAAAAGAACATGCCAGGAGGGCACCCTTGAGTGATAACAAATCAAGGGAAATATCAAGGTTATTGAATACCTTGGAGGGTAAAATGTGCAGAGGAATCATAGAGAGACATAGTCAATGCAAACTCTGTAGATCTATTCGATGTGGGCATCGAGCAGGTGCAAGTGTGCACAAGGAGAAATCTTGGACTTCAAGGAGAAGAGTATCAGAGGAATATAATCACAGAGTTGTTCAACACTCTATAGGAAAAACTCAACAAGGTGTGCTTTGAGTGAGAGGTTGCAAGGAGGGCATTAGAATCCTTTGAAGGGAGCAGAAGGGATGAGACCCTTAGGAGAATGAGTAAATAAAAAATCTTAGAAGAGATAGAGAAAGGAGTGTGTAGGATATGGACTTAGTCCAAGCCAAATATCTCAAGAGGAGAAGAACAAGTCAAGACCCAAGCATTTGGGCTTGCAGCAGAAGGTTCAGAGGCCGAAACCTTTGAACACTTAAACATTTTCCCAATCTCAGAAGAATGAAGAAGCTCAAGAGGAGGAGAAACAACTCCATTACATTAGTTGTGGGAAGAAATATGGACCATTGAATCCATTTCCAAACAACCAAGGGAGCGCATTGAGGAATAAATGGATCCCAGTCGTAAAATATGAGTGTAGAGGATCGAAAGCAGTCCAATCAAGGTAAATTGCATGGGCCTTAAGTCCTTTGAAAGTGCATAGGATAACATGATAACTAAAGTCCCGAAGACCTGAAGCAGACAGGGACCATCCATATTCCAGGAGGACAGGTGGTGGAGGATCTGAGACATTGGAGAAAAAGTACTTTGGGAGTTATCAGACAAGAAGAAAGAGGAATCATCGAAGAGTGATGCAGGAGCATCCCTCACGACAAGCAAAACCAACGTGCAAGCAAAAGACAGCTGGAAGACGTCCAACACAAGTTTTTGAATTTTTAAATTTTCCCTTGGATTTGACGCGCTGAATATAAATGAGACCATTTAATTTAGGCACCTTTGTAAGAATGTAATCAGGCCTCGAGCCATATGCTCTCGTCTGAGACAGATAGAGGCATTTATAGTAGTAGTTGTAGGTAGATAGAATTGAATTCTTAGATTAGACAGTTTTTAGAGCGCGGGAGGGAAACTGGATATAGACACCCTCATTTGTATCCTTGTAACATTAGCAACAAGAGTTAGAAGAATATAGAGCATAGGAGGATAGTAGAGAGCTGTAGAAGAACACCCATGTATAGATCTTGAACTAATAGAAGAATTTGATTCAGATTCATGGTTATTGTGTTATTCTCTGTGTATGTGTGTTGAATGCTCTGTTTATGAACATTTCTTCTTGTTAGGCATTGTGTTATGCTGTGCGTATGATTTCATGTGTTAAGATAGAAGTCTGAGAGGAGGTGAAGTGAGTTACGATTGTTTCTCCCTTTGAGCAAGGATTCCTGCAAGGAGTGTAGTTGAAGTCATCTGCAAGGAGTGTGTTGATAGGAGGCTCAGGGAGTGAAAACTCTTGTTCTCAAAGCTCTCAGAGGTGAAAGTGGGTTGCTAAAGCCATGCAAGGAGTGCGCAAGATGAAGAAGAAGAAGTCTCAGTTGTGAATCTGAGGAGAAAGGAGATTTAAGACTACTGTTGTAGGAAGTGCGCAGAGTCGGAAGGATTCAACACTTGGGAAGTTGTTGAATGTTGAGCGTAAGGAGTGCGTGCGAGTTCCTCTGAAGAATCAGAGTGGAAAATATCAGGAGTTATAGAACCTTTGTGACATCATTAACGTAGAGCACAGGAGATTTCCGTGCCAAGAAGTCCTTAAAAAGGGAGAAGAGGAAATCGATGGTTAGGATTCGTAGAGGAGATCGACGAAATCTCGTCAGCTGTTAGATCTAGGGAAGTTGTGCAGGGTTTAAGTCCCAGTGAGAAGAGAAAGAACCAGGGGGAGACATCAGGACATTGGCATCATCGGGTCTTCATAGGGTAAGAATCGGAGACCTTGAAAGTCCTGAAATCCTGAGAAAGGATCCTAGCCGTTGATCTTTGCAGGATACGTGTCAAGGAGCCAGGGGGTCATTGGGGTTCGGCTCATTGGAGAATTGAGGTTTCCGAGGATGTAGAACTCTTGCATGTTGGAATCGCGATACGCGATTTCCCGACGGGAGTTTTGAACCGTCCATCGGCGAGGATGCGTGGCAGGAGATCTTGACGAGTCGGCGTTCGGAATATCAAAGTTTCCAGGGGCAAGAAACTCTTGTGTATAGGAATCGCGATCTATGATTTCCCGGTAGGATCTGAGCCGTTCAAGCCATAGGGACACGTGGCGAGAGATCCCGGAGAGTCGGAGTTCAGGATATCGGGTTTTTAGGAGTCGTGAAACACTTGCAAAATGAAATCGCGATCCACGATTTCTCGACACGGTCAGAGCCATTGATCTGGGGGACACGTGTCCAAGGATTCGAAGGAGTCGGGGTTCGGCATTTCGGGGTTTTCGCATACAACGGAATCATTGCACTAGAAATTGCGATTTCGCGATACCCGATAAGGAGACGAGGAATCGGTGATGTGGAGGAGAGAGCTCACATCTGCATCAGGGATCGACATTTCAGGATTCTCGATGACGAGAAAATCATGCCAAGAGAAATCGTGAACCCCCGAAATGCGATGGTCCCACAGTCATAGCATTTTAGTGGAGGACAGGTGTCAACCATATCGGGTTTCAGGACTTGGAGGGTCCTGTGAATTTGTGCAGCAGAAATCACGATTTAGCGATACGCGATTTCCCGATCACCATAGGAGTGTGGGCCATAGGGGCCAGAGCAAGGGAAAAGTGTCGGAAGGTCAAGCCTTGCCGTGAGTCAATGCCAGGTGGCATCGGAAATCGAAGAATCGAAAATCCCAAGGGTGTAAGTTCTACACACTCCAATCTCGCAAATTCTGAAACTCCGATAGGGGAAAGGACCGTGGTCTTGTGGAATAGCAGGTGACATGCAAAAAGATTTAGCCAGAGGGAGCTAAGGGGTGCAGAGAATGCCATCGCAAATCGAGAATTGGGGATCCGTGAGGTGAGCGATTCACGACCTCGTAAGTACCAATTTCCTGACGGGGAAATTCCCGACAGAAGCAGGGAACACATGGGTGAATATTTCATCGGGGTTCGGGGATTTGTGAGACCCGATCTTGTGAGTGTAGGACTCACGATCATGCGAGGCCCGATTTCTCGATAGGGCAACGAGAAACCATAAGGAGCATTCTGTGGGTGTGGATAACTCCCAATAAGGGGGTTTGAAGAGAATTTTAGTTCTTCGGGCTGTTTAAAGAGAAGGTCTTGTGAGAGCGGACGTGCCCTGGGTGGTGCGTTTGCATCAACTGGTATCATAGCATAGAAAAGCTTCTTTTCTTTCTATATAAGAGGACAAGGAGAATTCGCCATGCCGCTAAGGAGAAGAGGTAGACAATCACCCGATCCAGAGGAGGAAAGGGAATTGTCCAGAGGAAGAGAAATGTCCAGAGAAAGAGGTAGGAAAGGACAGAATCCAGACATGGAGAGAGAAATACGAAATCTTCGTGCCAGAATGGAGGACATGGAGACATCACAGAGGCGCAAAGATGATGTAGGAGATGCTAGTGAATCCGAAGATGAAAAGGATGCTGGACGTGGAGGAGAAGAAATCCCAGCAGAAGATGCAGCCAATGAGAATTTAATTAAGTCTATCGCTCGGATGAGTTCGAAACCAAAGATGGACATTCCAGCTTATGAAGGGAGTCTGGATGTAGAAGAGCTGCTAGACTGGATTAGAGCTCTTGATACTTATTTCGATTATGAAGATATCGAAGAAGACAAGAAGGTCAGACATGCTGTCACAAGATTAAAAGGACATGCAACCTTGTGGTGGGATGAACTGCAAGCTGATAGGCGTTGCCAAGGCAAGCGGAAAATTAAGAGCTGGGATAGAATGATTGCAAAGATGAAGGAAAAATTCATTCCCAAGGACTATCAAATTTCTCTGTTCAGGAGGATGCAGAACCTGAGACATAAGCTGATGACAGTGAAAGAGTATACTGAGGAATTTTACAGGTTGAATATCAGAGCAGGTCATCGCGAAAACAATGACGAAAAGGTGGCCAGGTATATGAATGGCCTGAGGTATGAAATTCAGGATGAACTAAATTTGGCGACCATCCGAACGGTGGAGGATGCATACCAATTAGCTCTGAAAGCTGAGGAGAAGCTGAGCCATAAAAAAATTCAGAGGGACAGAGGCATAAATTAGACCAAAGGAAAATCGGTTGCCGAAGAAAAATACCAGAAGCCCAAGGATGACTGGAAGAAACCTCAGACTCAGACAGAGAGAGGTGGAAGTTCGCAGCGAGGGTGATATGTTGAGCAAAGAGAACAACATACTAAGCAGTGAGGAGGATATGTTGATAATATTAGGTTTCCTCATACTAGAGGTAGAGGAAGAGGAAGAGGTGGAGTAATCACTTGCTTCACATGTGGAAATAATGGGCACAAGTTATTTGATTGTCTAGATAGGAAGAAGGATGGAGGAGAAGCTCACATCACCGAGGCACAAAGGTGAGATGTTGAGGCAGAGTACGCTGAAGGCAGAAGATCACTGGTGATGCGAAAGGTCCTTTTGACACCAGAGAAGGAGATGAAGAATCCAACACAGAGGAACAGTCTTTTTAGGACTGCTTTCAAGACCAAGGGTTGGGCATGCAAGGTCATTGTGGACAGTGGAAGCACCGATAATCTCGTTTCAACCGAGATGGTAGAAAAGCTGGAGCTGGAGACAACTGATCACCTGAAACCATACAAAGTTTCATGGCTACAGAAGAGACACCAGGTAAATGTCACTAAACAGTACTTAGTTGACATTAAGATAGGAGGATATAATGATAAGATTTTATGTGATGTTATTCCTATGGATGTCTGTCATTTATTGCTGGGTAGACCATGGAAATATGATAGAAGTGTAATTCATGATGGGAGGAAGAATACATATACCCTGAAAAAGAGTGGGAGAACTCATATGTTGTGTCCAATTGAAGATAAAGAGGTGAAACCGGAGGTAAACCACAGAATACTTCTCATGAGTGGGAAGGAACTTCTTACAGAAGTTAAGAAGAAGGAGGATCCACAATTCTTTATGGTCAGAATACCGAGAATTGTTCTAACTAGCACAAGAGTGGACAATTTGCGAGGAGAAGTTCAGGAACTGCTGAAAGAGTTCGTTGATATTGTAGTAGACAAACTACCTCGTTCGTTGCCACCGATGAGGAGCATGAGTCACCATATAGACCTCATACCAGGAGCTAGTTTACCAAAAAAATCCGCGTACAGGTTGACACCACAGGAGAATAAAGAGGTTAAAAGATAGGTCCAGGAGTTGTTGGACAAAGGCTTGGTCAGGGAAAGCTTGAGTCCATGTGTTGTTCCAACAGTACTCAGTCCGAAGAAAGATGGAGGTTGGAGGATGTGCATTGATTCAAGGGCGATAAACAAGATAACTATCAGATATAGATTCCCATTGCCAAGGATGGATGATCTGATGGATTGCTTAAGTGGAGCAAAATGTTTTTCAAATATAGATTTGAAGAGTGGATATCATCAGATTCGTATGAGAGAAGGTGACGAATGGGAAACAACATTCAAGACAAATGAAGGTTTGTATGAATGGCTTGTCATGACGTTTGGCTTGACGAATGCACCGAGTACCTTTATGAGGTTGATGAATGAAGTCCTGAAGGAGTTCATCGAAAAATTTGTCATCGTGTATTTCGATGATATATTGGTTTTCAGCAAGACAAAGGCTGAACAGTTGAAGCATTTGGATATTGTGATGAAGAGATTACAGCAGGAGAAGTTGTTGATAAATATGAAGAAGTCCTCATTCATGAAGACATAACTCATTTATTTGGGGTTTGTTATTTATGAAACTGAACTAAGGATGGATCCAGATAAGGTGGAGGTAATTAAGAATTGGCCATCACCGAGAAATATTTTCGAGGTGAGAAGTTTTCATGGACTGGCTAGTTTCTACCGAAAATTCATCAGGAATTTCAGTGGAATTAGCACAGCAATGATGGATACAGTGAAGAAAAGACATTAATCTTTTCACTGGACAGAAGAGGCTGAGAAGAGTTTCAATTTGTTGAAATGAAAGATTACAGAGCAACCAATTCTGGTGTTGCCAGATTTTCAGAAAACATTTCAGGTGAAATGTGATGCAAGCGAGTTTTCCATAGGAGCAGTCTTGAGCCAAGAGGACAGACCGATTGCATTTTTCAGTGAAAATCTGAATGAAGCAAAAGAGAAATATTCCACATATGATAAAGAATTCTATGCCATCATACAGGCATTGAAAAAATGGAGGCACTATTTGATTCCAAAAGAATTTGTTTTATATAGTGACAACCATGCATTACAATATGTGACTCAACAGGAAAAGTTGAATCAGAGGCATGCTAAGTGGGTTGAATACATGCAGAATTTCACTTTTGTGATAAAACATATTTCTGGTACTGCTAATAAAGTTGCTGATGCTTTGAGCAGGAAGTGTTTTCTATTGCAGGAGTTCAATGTTAGGACGTTAGGCTTTGATGATCTCAAGGACATGTATGCAGATGATTCAGACTTCAAGGAAGCTTATGAAGTAGCTGAGAATCCAGTTCTCAGGGACAGAAGCCAGTGGATAGAGTACGTGATCCAGGACGGATTGTTGTTCAAAGGCAATCAACTATGTATTCCAATTTGCTCCATGAGGGAGAACTTGTTGAAGGAGAAACATAGTGGTGGATTGGCAGGGTATTTTGGCCATGATAAGACATTTGCAAAGCTGAGCGAATCATACTTTTGGACAGGGATGTGGTCAGAAGTCAAGACGTTTGTGGACGGATGCAGAATTTGCCAGCATTCAAAAGGAAGGAAACAGAATGCGGGTTTTTATCAACCATTCCCCATACCTCAGAAGCCATGGGATGAAATTAGCATGGATTTTGTATTGGGATTGCCGAGGACACAAAGAGGTGCTGATTCAATATTTGTGGTAGTTGACAGATTTTCTAAGATGGCACACTTCATTCCATGCCAGAAGACCAGCGATGCGACCCACATCGCAAATTTGTTATTCAAAGAGATTGTTTGACTTCATGGATTGTCGAAAAGCATAGTCTCGGACAGGGACACAAAATTCATAGGGAATTTCTGGAGGACACTCTGGAAGAAGATGGCGACTAAATTGATGTTTAGTTCTGCCTATCATCCTCAGATGGATGGACAAACCGAGGTGGTAAATAGAAGTCTGGGAGACTTATTAAGAAGCTTGGTGACAGAGCACCATAGCAGTTGGGACAATGTGTTGCCACAGGAAGAGTTTGTATATAATGACTCAGTGAACAGAAGCACAGGCAAAAGTCCATTTGAGATTATATACGACAGGAAGCCAAGAGGAGTTTCTGAACTGAGGGATTCAGAGCAGACAATAACTAAGAGCGCAAGCGCGGAAGAATTTGCAGAGGCGATGGAAGAACTTCACAGCAGGGTGAAGGAGCAATTGATAGAATCAAACCAGGAATATAAGAGCAGAGCAGATCAACATCGGAGACAACTTCTGTTTGAAGTTGGTGATTTGGTTCTAGCACATTTGAGGAAAGAAAGGTTCCTGAGAGGAACATATAACAAGCTGAAGATGAAGAAAATTGGGCCATGCAAGGTCTTGAAGAAGATGGGACCAAATTCTAATGAAATTGAGTTACCAGATGGGATCGGAATATCACCGATATTTAATGTTTCATATCTATATCCATATAAAGCTCATGAAGCAGGAGCATAAGGTGATGATCAACCAAAGGTTCAGTGGCAGAAGCAGATGCCAATTGCAGAGAAGCCACAGATGGAGAAGATACTAAACAAACGAGTGGGTAAGAAAACCAGGAGGAAAGAATATTTTGAATATTTGGTTAAGTGGAAGGGTCATCCAGTTGAAGATGCCAGCTGGGAGACTAAAGAAGAGATTTAGAAGCATGGACATACCGTGCAGGAGCTCATGGACAGGAGCCCATGCAAATTTTCAAGCGAGGGAGTATGATGCAGGAGCATCCCTCACGACAAGAAAAAACAACATGGAAGCATAAGACAACTAGAAGACGTCCAGCACAAGTTTTTGAATTTTTAAATTTTCCCTTGGAGTTAACGCGCTG
>ML784776.1:142871-154036 GCA_009831015.1 Picea engelmannii | reverse complement strand
GTCATGGTGCTTATTTATCTCCTTAGTTTCTAATTTCAAGAAGATCTTTTTTTTAGAAAATTTCTTCCTTGGGGATTTTGTGGACCTAATGTTTGTAGTATCTCTTACATTCTTCTCATTCAAGTCTTCCTTCTATCCATATTAACTCCCTAACTAGAGGTTGAAACTAGCCAAGACCTTATTTGGTGTTACATATTATCCCTGTTTCTGAATGAGGATATTATCATTCCAATTTTTTTCCATTTGACCTTTCAAAAAACACTCATACTTTCACATATCATCTGATGGGTACTGGGCTTACTTTCCTTGCAAGAAGAAAGTGACTCCTAGTGCTAACATTTTTGGTTCCATTGTCGGGGAACGATTTGAAGACTTTTCCCTAGTATAGAACAACAATGCTTACTAGCTCTCAAGGTGCATTGGGACTTAGTATTTTGAATATTCATCTTGCACCTAGCGACTCCATTGATTCAGCTCTAGCGCCTAAAGGCAGACATATGAGATCAAATCCACAGTTACCTTTGGTTTCACCTGTGGCTGACCCAGAGAAGATAATCAAGAACGGAAAAGATTCTAAAAAAGGTTTTTCTGCTACTACTACAAGTGCTTCTAGTTATTTGCTTGATTCTACTCTTAATACTCCAATTTTTTTATCAAGTAAGCTTCCTTTATCTTCTGCTAAAGTATCTAAAAATATAGATTTTGAAGAGTTTCTTGTTGAATACTCTACCTTTGAAACTGAATTGAAATAAGAAAACATTGATATATTCTCCTCCCCTGATATTGAGAAGTGTTTCAGTCTTGATAGTTTTGAATATTTCCCTACATTAGGTTTTGCTACACCTCTCTCTGTTAAAATTTTAGCTGCTCAAGAAGAAGGAACTTCATCTCCTTCTCAGACCTTACCATCCTCTTCCAAGAATCCATCTGTTGTTGTGAAGACTAAAATCTCCCCTTTGTATTTTTCTCTTTCTCCTAATCTACACCCAACCAGATCTCTTTCTCCTGCTTGTTCACCTAGAATCCAAAATCAAATGGTAGTTGCTAACCCCCCTGCAAATAGGATGGATTCCATAGTGGCTGCAAGATGCCATAGGGAATTAGAACCCTTTGAAGGGAGCAGAAGGGTTGAGACCCTTAGGATAATGAGTAAATAAAAAATCTCAGAAGAGATAGAGAAAGGAATGTGTAGGATATGGACTTAGTCCAAGCCAAAAATCTCAAGAGGAGAAGAACAAGTCAAGACCCAAGCATTTGGGCTTGCAACAAAAGGTTCAGAGGCTGAAACCTTTGAACACTTAAAATTTTTTCCCAATCACAAAAGAATGAAGAAGCTCAAGAGGAGGAGAAACAACTCCATTACATTAGTTGTGGGAAGAAATATGGACCATTGAATCCATTTCCAAACAACCAAGGGAGCGCGTTCAGAAATAATAGATCCGAGTCGTAGGATCTAAGCGTAGAGGATCGAAAGTAGTCCAATCAAGGTAAATTGCATGGGCATTAAGTCCTTTGAATGTGAATATGATAACGTTATAGTTGAAGTCATGAAGACTTGAAGTAGACAGGGACCATCCATATTCTAGGAGGATGGGTGGTGTAGGATCCGAGACTTTGGAGAAAAAGTACTTCGGGAGTTATCAGACAAGAAGAAAGAAGAATCATCGAAGAGATGAATGCCAAAATAGATCTAGGTCATTGTTCATCAAGAGACATGCATTGACAAATATGAGACTTTGGGGAAAGTCACTTCAGAGGATTTCAAGTGTGGAGTGTGAAAAACTCTCAAAGCCCCGGAGGCCAAAGTAGATTGCAACCTCTCATTGAAGAGAGCATGTGGCGAGCAATCGAAAAGTTTGAAGGCTTAATGCTCTGAAATGAAGTTGGCCTGAGCATAGAATATCTAGACTATCAAATCCAGAGGGACACGTGGTGAGAATCCATCGTCTTTGAGTTAAATCACTCCAAGAGGAATGAGTGTGCAGGACTTTGAAACTCTCGAAGCCCAAATAGTTGAAGAATATATGGACCATCAGATCCAAAGGGACGCGTGGTGGAAATCCATCAATTTTGGGTGAAAGTGCTCTGAGAGAAAGTGAGCGTGAAGTTTATCCTTTCGAAGGTTGAAGTCCTAGAGTGGACCAAATATGTCAATTTCAAGGGAGGGCATGCATCCATAGATTTTGGATATCTGGGAGTGCATGCGAAAGGAGGAATATCTCAGTCGTCGGTCGAGAAGGATCACCGAGATCACAGGATCAATGGTAGCACTATATTGTGGGGACAGGAAGTGCTCAAACTTTAAAAATATTAGAGAGGACTGCAATTGAAACCATGATATTTCCAAAGGGACACGTGGTAGATGGCGATGGATTGCAGGGAGAGAAGAGGTATGGTCTCAAGCCACTTTTGTCTGCCCCACAATCTTGTGCTTACGTGAGGTCATGGCACTAGGTCACATCCAGGAATAGTCCTAGTAGAAGGAGCTAGTGCCCGTGAATTAAAAAGTGCGAAGAGTGTTAGAGGAAGGGCCTGCAGGTTCCATAGGACCTGTGCCTAAGGAGAAAAGGGGGCATGTACAAGTTGATTTTGGTTCAAGAAGGAGCCCAAAGAGTCAATACGACTCCTTGATTTGAATGATCTTACACTAGGAGGTCGCAGAACGCCTAGGAGGGGAGGGGGGGTTGCATCACTAAATTAAGATAAAAAGGCTTAAGGTGACCATCAACGACTAAAATGACTACAAAAGAACCACAAAACTTATAGGGGATATTTAGATTGTGGAATAGGATATGGATTCTATTTGGATATTTTGAGAAATAACTGTATCTGAGTTTTTTTTTGTATAAAAAGAAAAATTAAAAAAAAAACAAACCTTAGATTCTCATTTTCTCTTTAAAATAAATTTCTCATCCTTTAAATGTTATTTATGAGAGGACCCCTTAAGATGACTAAACCTTTGAGTCATATCTCATCTGTTGATCCACAATTCAATTTTTGGTCCTTAAACCCTTATGAGCTCATGGTCTATTCTTTATGTCCCCTCTCGTGATTCATCCCTAGGTTGATACCTCCCATGACCAGGCTAATGTGACACACCTCTCTCATTGCTCATGAACTTGCATGCATACCTCATCATCCCCACTCACCTGTCCATTCATTTTTTATTTGGAGAACGCTGACCACTCAACAAGCATTTCCATAGTGCCTATCATGATTATCATGCACCCACTCCAAGTCATGATTGCCACGACTAATACCTTAGCCCTTATTTTGAGTGCCTGAAGTTGGTTGAAATTTTTTCAAAAGATATTGTATTTATGATCCTTGGTAATGGTTTGTAATTTTGAAAGTTCAGTAGTGATGCATTGCATAAGTTTTCAAGTTCAGATCAGATGATTGCATGCCCACTAAATCTGATGTTGTGAGAGATTTCAGGGCCAAAGTTTCCTCAATCGCATCCTGAGTTCGCACTGAGGAGCTCAATAGTTTTCGAATTCACAGGTATCCTGTGCAACCTCCTTCGCATAATAATTTTCATAGTATATTTGTGCTCGGGTTTCGGTTTTCTAAGCTTGTAGGGTAGTATAGGAGCCATATTTGCATTCCTGTAAACATCTTCACTCATATCCATAGTCTGATTATTATGTTTAGTCATAGCCTTTGAAATTCACAGGCTTGAAATAGCCCATCCTCTTTGTATGCATTATACTATGTAGAGGTGTTTCTCAAACCTCTCTGATTATCCTTCTCTTATTTTCATCCTATATGAAGAGTCAGTTCGGAATTACTTCCTCATAGTCTACACTCTGAAAACCTGTGTGAGCCTAAAAGTCCATTTCTCATAGCCAAGTTCATTTTATAAGCACTATTAATTTGGAGGGCCATCCTTGTGCTTTTGAGACTTGAATTGAAGTTTTATGGTCAATAGCATCCCTTACAGCCTCTTAAGAACCCTCTTTCTGAGTCATGGAGACCCCTTAGTCAAAGAAAGCACACAATGGTGGCAAGATAGTTCGAATAGAACCTGTGGACATGTGCCTTTTTGACACAAAACCCATGGCAATGGAAATGTTTCGAAGAGAAGGATGCCTCTCTTTCTTCCATAACATGCAGAGAGGCCACTAAGAAGTAGAAAAACAATTTGCACTAAATTTTGATGGCAAGAAAACCAAAGTTGGAGATTTGGAATTTGAGATCACTGAAGTCTCCATCTCAGCTGCAATAGGGATTCCCATTTCAGGAGGAAATTGGTTCAAGGCCATGGTATTGAGTTCACAATTCGTTAAAGATATTTTCAAGCCTGAATACCAAGACAATGATTTATCTAAGAATGTTTCAAGGAATCAATTGATTGACCAATTTGATAGAATATTGAAAATCATACAGATATATTTTAGTTGTGAACGGATATTTAACACCGTGCACCATTACCACATAAGGTTGTTGTTGCATTTTACCGGTAAGGTTTAGATGAATATTCCATATTACCTGCTAAGAAGTATAGGTAAAATGGAAGATAGGGGGCAATCCAAATCCAAGGATGTCGACGGCATCCTTTTCCACTCTGGACTTATCAAGATGCTTATCTCTGAATATTTGGGAAAGAAAGAGATCTCCTAGGAGAATTTTTTCTTCTCTTCTCACTTTAAGCTGGACCCAACACCTACCCCCCAATCACAAATTGAAGTTTCTTCATCACCTACCAATACTAAAATAGGGATCAACAAGAAGAGAAAGGTCATATCCCCTGTTTCAGAGATCAATAAGCAGGTCGGAGAAGATGAGGAGGAGGTATGTCCTTCCCCACATAGAGATTTCTCACCACCACCTCCACCAGGGTTACAAGAAGTTCCATATTCTACCCAGGTGACATCAAAAAAAGGGAAGAAGCTTCTCTTTCCATCTCCTTCTCCAACATCTAAAATAAAAGCTAAAATACCTTTCACCAGGTCATCAATTCCTAACGGGGATTTCAAAGGACAACCTTTACAAGAAACCCCTGTACAGAAAATCAAGGGTAAAGGTACCAAAAGACCTTTGGAGAGGGAAGATGAAATCCCTGTGAAGGATTGTAAAAATTCTATGAAAAGGATGGGAAGAAGCCTTGTGAGACTGCACATGTCCCCAAACCTCTTGGCAACTAGACCTACAAAAGACTTTTTAAGTATCTTAGGGATGCAAGGAGATAAATATTTCATCTCAAATCATAAGACATCGTCCACTTGGCTTAGATGAATGAGATCATGATTGGCTACAACCATACCTTGGACTTGGAAAGGTTCACAGTGAGAAAGGCTCTGCCTCTTTGTAAATAAATGAAGAATATTTATGGACAAAACAGGGGTTCCCAGGCTCAGAACAGGAAGCTAAAGGCATAACTAAAGCATTTCCAAGATGAATTAACCAAAAATAATTTATAGGTGTTGATTAAGCCTGCCATTGAAGATGAGAAAACAGTAGCTAAGGACAGAACAACTATATTGAAGAAGCCTACTAGTGCTAAGAAGAAGAAGTCTACTGTGTTAGTTGAAGACACTCTTTCCACCGGGAAGTGTGTGAGGCTAAGTGTTAAAATGACAAAGTAGCTTGTAGTGGTA
Source organism: Picea engelmannii (assembly GCA_009831015.1). Classification (NCBI taxonomy): domain Eukaryota; kingdom Viridiplantae; phylum Streptophyta; class Pinopsida; order Pinales; family Pinaceae; genus Picea; species Picea engelmannii. Next base: position 148,436 of record ML784776.1, on the reverse strand, counting down.
AACCCCATTTTTTAATTTTGTTCCTTCTTGGGAAGGTTAACTGATATGCACATATTAAGTTTTTCCACCTATACAAGATTTTAGGTGTTTAGCTATATGAATTTTGGAATTTTTGCCAAATACTAGTTTCACTCAGTGGTAAAAGCACCTAAGTAAATTTATTTGTCATCATGGAAGGACACAAACAACTCTACACACGTTCATGAGTCAAAGACATTGCATTTTGGCTTAGCTACCCAAACCCTTATGTAGACACAGCGTAGGTGTCGCTGCATAATGTTTTACAGAATGCAGAATTGTTACACATGCACTACCCACAGGCATTGTGTAATATCTTATAAAGATAAGGTTTACACATAGATGCTACTCAATTTTGCAACAGAGGACAAATGTAGCTGCATACATGTAACACGTGGGCTCTACCTTCTCTCCTTTTTCCATTCTAGGGGGCGCTACACAAAATTGCTACCCAAGGGAGTAGCCAAGACTAAGCCAACAATTTTGGATAAGTTAATAATGGATTAAATGACATAAGTAGCACTTGGTGTCTATAGGAAAACTACAATATCCAAAGGTACACATGGAAAAACAAGGGTTGAGCAACAAAAGAGGATCAAAGAAGTTAGAAGCATGATTGGGTTAAGTCACCAACACTTCCCTGTTCTATAGAATAGGCTGTTATCTTAGTTGTTAGAATAAATAAATGTTCTAAGATTTTTTAGGAAAAGAGGCCATCTTGTACCTCCAGTAGTTTCCTCCCTTTCTTGTTATAAATAGATAGGTGAATTTCTTTAATGGGTTTGGATGGTAGAGGAAGGCTCCCAAGAAACTGTAATATTTTGATAAAGTGGTTGTGATCTATTATGTACTGGACTTAAGAATTTTTTACTAATAGAAATCATCTCTTATTTCAAACTATTTGCTTCTCATGCTAAATGTTGATATTCGAATGCTTCATATGGATGACTGTGGTAATGATGTGATGGATGTTTGATCATTTTATTGTCATGGTGCTTATTTAGCTCCTTAGTTTCTAATTTCAAAAAGATCTTTTTTTTAGACAATTTCTTCCTTGGGGATTTTGTGGACCTGATGTTTGTAGTATCTCTTACATTCTTATCAATCATGTCTTCCTTCTATCCATATTTATTTCCTAACTACTGGTTGAAACTAGCCAAGACCTTATTTGTTATTACATGTTATCCCTATTTCTGAATGATGATATTATCATTCCAATTTTTTTTCGTTTGACCTTTCAAAAAACACTCATACTTTCACATATCATCTGATGGGTACTGGGATTACTTTCCATGCAATAAGAAAGTGACTCCTAGTGCTAACATTTTTGTTGTCGTTGTCGGGGAATGATTTGAAGACTTTTCTCTAGGATAGAACAACAATTCTTACTATCTCTCAAGGTGCATTGGGACTTAGTATTTTGAAGATTGCATCTTGCACCTAGCGACTCCATTGATTCATCTCTAGCACCTAAAGGTAGACATACGAGATCAAATCCACAGTTACCTTTGGTTTCACCTATGGCTGACCCATAGAAGATAATCAAGAACGGAAAAGATTCTAAAAAAGGTTTTTCTGCTACTACTACGAGTGCTTCTAGTTATTTGCTTGATTCCACTCTTAATACTCCAACTGTTTTATCAAGTAAGCTTCCTTTATCTTCTGCTAAAGTATCTAAAAATATAGATTTTGAAGAGTTTCATGTTGAATACTCTACCTTTGAAACTGAATTGAAATAAGAAAACATTGATATATTCTCCTCCCCTGATATTGAGAAGTGTTGCTACACCTCTCTCTGTTAAAATTTTAGTTGCTCAAGAAGTAGGAGCTTCATCTCCTTCTCAGACCTTACCATCCTCCTCCAAGACTCCATCTGTTGTTGTGAAGACTAAAATCTCCCCTTTGTCCTTTTCTCTTTCTCCTAGTCTACACACAACCAAATCTCTTTCTCCTGCTTGTTCACCTAGAATCCAAAATCAAATGGAAGTTGTTAACCCCCCTGCAAATAGGATGGATGCCATAGTGGCTATAAGATATGCCCTTCCAATCTTGCCTCAGTTGATGAATGCTTTTCCCCCTGGAGATTATTTGAAATACATGCCCAAGTTTACAAGAGAAGAAGATATAACAGTTGAGGAACATCTTGTTGCTTCCTATAGCTATGCAGATAAGCAAAATATTTAAAATGAAGATGTTTGGATGAGAGTTTTCATCCAAAGCCTTTTTGGTGAAGATAGGAAGTGGTTTAGGTGTCTGGCCCCTGGATCCATTACGAGTATTGAGGCATTGGATGAAGCCTTCTTGAGACGTTGGGGTGACAAAAAGGATTTTCTATATTATATCACTGAATTTGGATCTTTGAAAAGGAAATAAGGAGAGTCTATCTCTGACATTTCTAAAAGGTTTAACAAAATGTACAAGAAGATCCCTGATGAGATAAAACCCACCGAAGCGATGGAAAAAATCAATTATGCCAGTTCTTTTGAATCCGAGTTCTTCCTTCTATTGAGAGAGAGAAGGACATCTTCCTTAGTTCAGATGCAAGATGTTTCCTTAGAGGTAGAATCCAACATAATTTCTTCAGATAAGCTCAGGGGAAAATCTAACAAAGATAGGAGGAAAAATAGAGCTGAATCTTCCACTTATAACTCTCTTGTTGTTCATTCACAGGTAGATGAGTTGACAAAATTAGTAAAGTCCCTTTCTACTGATATTGAGAAGTTAAAATCAGAAGGAAGATAGCCATATAGAAATGCTCAGAACACTGAAAATAGAGGTAATTTTCTAAGACCGAACAATGCTCCCCAAATCCTTCCTAGAGATCCCAGAAACAAAGAGAGAGATGATCAAAGGATTCAAGCTCCTTTTCAGAGTAATCTCGTTGCTCATGAATAAGAAGAGAAGGTAGAGGCTGATCTTGAGATTCACTGTTTAGGTGATTCATCCCCATCCCCACACTTGACTTAATCCTCTTATGAGCAATATTTAATGGATATTTAAATCAACGAGTTAAGCAAGGGAGAACAAATGAAGGAAAATGCTAGTAGATATAATTTGAGATCTAAGAAGAATGAAGAAAAAAGTGCTTCCCTTAATCAACCTGTTTAGAAAGAAAATTCTTCCAAGACTCTGACAGTGAAAAGAAAGGAAAACGATTCTCAAAACCCACAACTTCTGATCAGAAATCCTCCTCTTGAAACCAAAGAGATTCTTAAGCATTCACCCTCCTTTAGTTTTGAGAATGAGATCCAGAAAATTAAGATCCAACCCGATGCCTCTCCTAATTCCATTTGATTCAATAACTCTGCAAGGTGAAAAACCAGCTATGATTTTAGGCCCTTTGATAGAATATAGAGATCACTCATCCCCTCCCTTCTATATTTCTCTCAATATTCATGACAAGGTGCTACATAACTATCTTTTTGATTCAGGGGCCTCCCATAATATTATGCCAAAATCTGTTATGGATGAATTTGGACTAGAAATCACCAAAACCTATCATGACTTATATTCTTTCGACTCTAGGAAAGCAAAATGTTTGGGGGTCATTAAGGATATGGTTGTGACTCTATTTCAGCTGCCCATGAAAAGTATACATATGGATGTTGTGGTGGTTGATGTTCCTCCCAAGTTTGGCATGCTCTTGTCAAGGTCTTGCATAAAAATATTTGGAGGAACCTTGCAGATGGATCTCTATTATGAAACTATCCTGGTGTTTGATGCGGAGCATATAAGACTTTACAAAGAAGCCCAGCTGGCTTACATTATTACTGATGAAGCAAACCCTGCTAATCATCCTGTTTGTTCTCTTGATATCGATTTCGGGTCCAACATTTTGCAGCTCACTGATCCTCCTGAAACTCCTCTTGAAATAAGAAAAAAGTATGCTACCTTGTATAAAGAACCTCCTCTAACTAATTCTGTTTTGAATATGTTCTTTGGCGGAGCCTCTTCTAAGGAAGGTGTCGGTGCTAGAGTGGTCTTTTTCTCACCAACTCACGAAACCATATCTTTTTCATACAAACTATAATTTGAAACTACCAACAATGTGTCAGAGTATGAAGCTCTTATTTTGGGCTTGAGAGATGTAAAGGATATGGGGATTAAAAAATTGTTAGTATTTGGAGATGCTGAATTGATAGTCCATCAGACCAAAAATCTTTTCCAAACTAAGCACCCTAGGCTTAGATCTTATAGAAATGAAGTATGGGACCTAGTGGAGTTTTTTTTCTCTGAGTATGACATCTCTTTTATTCCACGAGAAGAGAACTCTATAGCTGATTCTTTGGCTGTATCAGCAAGCCATTTTAGGATACCCATACCGCCAAAACTCAAGTATGATGTAGAAGTCAAATACATGCCTTCTATATCAGACAATGTCAAATATCGGAAGGTGTTTGAAGATGATTTAGAACTCAAAAAATTTCTTGACTCTGTTGATGAATTTGTTGCATTACACATTGATTAGGATCTTGATTCTGAAATCACTCCATATGTTGATGTTTTCCTTAACAGAGTTGCTAATCATCATATCATGCAACTACCTAGCAACCAGATTCCAAAAGGACTAGTTCCTTTGGAAAATTTATTTGATGAAAATGATGTGGCAGTAAAAGGGAAAGTGTCTACTAATGATGCTGATATAACTGAGTGCAATTTCAGAACAAAGAAGGATCCAAAAAATGTCAAGTTGTCAAGCAACCTATCAAGAGAGCAGAGGGCTGAATATGTCAAATTGTTGAAGGAGTTTGTTGATGTATTCGCATGGAATTACAAAGATATCCGAACTTATGACACAAGCATTATACAACACAAGATTCCATTAAAAGAAGAGACTAAGCACTTCAGGCAAAAGTTGAAGCAAATCAATCCTATGTTACTGCATGTCATTGAGAAGGAGGTAAAAAATCTTTTAGATGAAAAAAATATTGTTCCTTTGAGATATTCCAAATGGCTGGCTATTTTGGTCCCCGTGAGGAAAAAGAATGGAGAAATAAGACTCTGTGTTAATTTATGGAATCTAAACAGAAGTTCTAAAAAGGATAATTACATTTTCCCAAGATGGAGCATATATTATAGAGGGTGACAGGTGTGGCCCGAATGTCTATGGTTGATGGTTTTTCTGTCTACAACCGGATTTTTGTTTTGCTAGAGGATAGAGAGAAGACAAGTTTTACCACTTCTTTGGGTACATTCATGTATGCCAAGATGTCCTTTGGTTTGATGAACGTGGGGGTGACGTTTCAGCGAGATATGGACATAGCATTTATTGGGGATAAGGATAATTTTTTTTTTATCTACTTAGATTACAAAACCATGTTCTCTTAATATGATGAAGAGCATTGCGATCATTTAAGAAATGTATTCTTAAAATGCAGAAAATTTGGCCTCTCTTTGAATCTGTAAAAGTCATTGTTCACCATGAAAGAAGGAAAATTATTGGGGCATATCATGTCAGCTGAAGGAGTGAGGATTGATTCCAACAGGGTTGAAGCCATACTAACCTTAGCACTACCTAGATCTAAAAAGGAAGTTCAATCTTTTCTA
>ML784776.1:91118-105611 GCA_009831015.1 Picea engelmannii | reverse complement strand
TCTCTTCTTTTCATCCTGTACAAAGAGTTAGTTCGGAATTACTTCCTCATAGTCTACACTCTGAAAACCTGTGTGAGCCTAAAAGTCCATTTCTCATAGCCAAGTTCATTTTATAAGCACTATTAATTTGGAGGGCCATCCTTATGCTTTTGAGACTTAAATTGAAGTTTTATGGTCAACATCATCCCTTACAGCCTCTTAAGAACCCTCTTTTTGAGTCATGGAGACCCCTCAGTCAAAGAAAGCACACAATGGTGGCAAGATAGTTCGAATAGAACCTGTGGAAATGTGCTCTTTTGACATAGAACCCATGGCAATGGAAATGTTTCGAAGAGAAGGATGCCTCTCTTTCTGCCATAACATGCAGAGACGCCACTCAGAAGTAGAAAAACAATTTGCACTAAATTTTGATGGCAAGAAAACTAGAGTTGGAGATTTGGAATTTGAGATGATTGAAGCCTCCATCTCAGTTGCAATAGGGATTCCCATTTCAGGAGAAAATTGGTTCAAGGCCATGGTATTGAGTTCACCTTTTGTTAAAGATATTTTCAAGCCTGAATACCAAGCCAATGATTTATCTAAGAATGTTTCAAGGAATCAGTTGATTGACCAGTTTGATAGAATATTGAAAATCATACAGATATATTTTAGTTGTGAAGGGAGATTTAACACCCTGTACCATTACCACATAAGGTTGTTGTTGCATTGTACTGGTAAGTTTTAAATGAATATTCCATATTACCTGCTAAGAAGTATAGGTACAATGGAAGATAGGGGGAAGCCAAATCCAAGGATGTCGACTCCATCCTTTTCCACTCTGGACTTATCAAGATGCTTCTCTCTGAAGAGTTGGGAAAGAAAGAGATCTCCTGGGAAAAAAATTTCGTCTGTTCTCACTTTAACCTGGACCCAACACCTACCCCCCAATCACAAATTGCAGGATCTCTATCACCTACCAATACTAAAACAGGGATCAACAAGAAGAGAAAGGTTAGAGCCCCTATTTCAGAGATCAATAAGCAGGTCGGAGAAGATGAGGAGGAGGTGTGTCCTTCCCCACATAGAGATTTCTCACCACGACCTCCACCAGGGTTAGAAGAAGTTCCATATTCTACCAAGGTGACATCAAAAAAAGGGAAGAAGCTTCTTTTTCCCTATCCTTCTCCAACAACTAAAATCAAAGCTAAAATACCTTTCACTAGGTCATCAATTCCTAAGGGGGATTTCAAAGGACAACCTTTACAAGAAACCCCTGTACATAAAATCAAGGGTAGAGGCACCAAAATACCTTTGGAGAGGGAAGATGAAATACCTGTGAAGTATTGTAAAAATTCTATGAAAAATAAAGAAAAGGTTGTTGTGCAAGAGAAGAAGCATAAAGGAAAAGCTTTTGAGAATACTCATGAAACATGCAAGGAAAATCTTGTACAGATGGAATAAAAGGATGGGAAGAAAAGTTCTGAGACTGCACATGTCCCCAACCCTCTTGGCAGCCAGACCTACAAAAGACTTATTAAGTAGCTTAGGGATGCAAGGAGAGAAATAGCTCATCTCAAAGCATAGGACATGGTCCACTTGGCTTAGATGAATGAGATCATGACTGGTTACAACCATACCCTAGACTTGGCAAGGTTCATAGTGAGAAAGGCTCTACCTCTTCGTAAATAGATGAAGAATATTTACAAACAAAACAGGGGTTTCCAGCCTCAGAACAGGAAGCTAAAGGCATAATTAAAGCATTTACAAGATGAATTAACCAAAAAGAATTTATAGGTGTTGGTTAAGCCTTCCATTGAAGATGACAAAATAGTAGCTAAGGAGAGCACAACTATACTGAAGAAGAAGTCTACTGTGTTAATTGAAGACACTCTTTCCACCAGGAAGTGTGTGAGGCTAAGTGTTAAAATGACAAAGTAGCTTGTAGTGGTAAACCCCATTTTTTAAATTTGTTCCTTTTTGGGAATGTTAACTGATATGCACATATTATGTTTTTCCACCTATACAGGCTTCTAGGTGTTTAGCTATATGAATTTTGGAATTTTTTCCAAATACTAGTTTCACTCAGTGCTAAAAGCACCTAAGTAAATTGATTTGTCATCATGGAAGGACACAAACAACTCTACACACGTTGATGAGTCAAAGATGTTGCATTTTGCCTTAGCTACCCAAACCCTTATGCAGAAATAACGTAGGTGTCGCTGCGTAATATTTTACAGAATGCAGAATTGTTACATAGCCGCTACCCACAGGTGTTGCATAATATCTTACAGAGAGCAGGTTTACACACAGACGCTACTCAATTTTGCAACAGAGGACAAATGTAGCTGCATACATGTAACACGTGGGCTCTACCTTCTCTCCTTTTTCCATTCTAGGGGGCACTACAGAAAATTGCTACCCAAGGGAGTAGCCAAGAGTAAGCCAACAATTTTGGATAAGTTAATAATGGATTAAATGACAGAAGTAGCACTTGGCGTGTAGAGGAAAACTACAATATCCAAAGGTACACATGGAAAAACAAGGTTTGAGCAGCAAAAGAGGATCAAAGAAGTTAGAAGAATGATTGGGTTAAGTCACCAACACTTCCCTGTTCAATAGCATAGGCTGTTTTCTTAGTTGTTAGAATAAATAAATGTTCTAATATTTTTAAGGAAAAGAGGCCATCTCGTACCTCCAGTTGTTGCCTCACTTTCTTGTTATAAATAGATAGGTAAATTTCTTTAATGGGTTCGGATGGTATAGGAAGGCTCCCAAGAAACTGTAATATTTTGATAAAGTGGTTGTGATCTATTATGTACTGGAGTTAAGAATTTTTTACTAATAGAAATCATCTCTTATTTCAGACTATTTTCTTCTAATGCTAAATGTTGATATTTGAATGCTTGATATGGATGACTATGGTAATGATGTGATGGATGTTTGATCATTTTATTGTCATGGTGCTTATTTAGCTCCTTAGTTTGTAATTTCAACAAGATCTTTTTTTTAGAAAATTTCTTACTTGGGGATTTTGCGGACCTAATGTTTGTAGTATCTCTTACATTCTTCTGATTCAAGTCTTCCTTCTATCCATATTTACTCCCTATCTACTGGTTGAAACTAGCCAACACCTTATTTGTTGTTACATGTTATCCCTGTTTCTGAATGAGGATATTATCATTCCAATTTTTTTCCATTTGACCTTTCAAAAAACACTCATACTTTCACATCTCATCTGATGGGCACTGGGCTTACTTTCCTTGCAATAATAAAGTGACTCCTAGTGCTAACATTTTTGGTGTCGTTGTCGGGGAATGATTTGAATACTTTTCCCTAGGATAGAACAACAATGCTTACTAGCTCTCAAGGTGCATTGGGACTTAGTATTTTGAAGATTGCATCTTGCACCTAGTGACTCCATTGATTCATCTCTAGCGCCTAAAGGTAGACATACGAGATCAAATCCACAGTTACCTTTGGTTTCACCTGTGGTTGACCCAGAGAAGATAATCAAGAACGGAAAAGATTCTAAAAAAGGTTTTTCTGCTACTACTACAAGTGCTTCTAGTTATTTGCTTGATTCCACTCTTAATACTCCAACTGTTTTATGAGGTAAGCTTCCTTTATCTTCTGCTAAAGTATCTAAAAATATAGATTTTGAAGAGTTTCCTATTGAATACTCTACGTTTGAAACTGAATTGAAATAAGAAAACATTGATATATTCTCCTCCCCTGATATTGAGAAGTGTTTTAGTCTTGATAGTTTTGAATATTTCCCTACATTAGGTTTTGCCACACACCTCTCTGTTAAAATTTTAGCTGCTCAAGAAGTAGGAGCTTCATCTCCTTCTCAGACCTTACCATCCTCTTCCAAGACTCCATATGTTGTTGTGAAGACTAAAATCTCCCCTTTGTCCTTTTCTCTTTCTCCTAATCTACACACAACCAGATCTCTTTCTCTTGCTTGTTCACCCAGAATCCAAAATCAAATGGAAGTTGTTAACCCTCCTGCAAATAGGATGGATGCCATAGTGGCTGCAAGATATGCCCCTCCAATCTTGCCTCAGTTGATGAATTCTTTTCCCCCTGGAGATTATTTGGAATACATGCCCAAGTTTACAAGAGAAGAAGATATAATAGTTGAGGAACATCTTGCTGCTTTCTATAGCTATGCAGATAACCAAAATATTGAAAATGAATATGTTTGGATGAGAGTTTTCATCCAAAGCCTTTTTGGTGAAGCTAGGAACTGGTTTAGGTGTCTTGCCCCTGGATCCATTACGAGTATTGAGGCATTGGATGAAGCCTTCTTGAGGCACTGGGGTGACAAAAAGGATTTTCTATATTATATCACTGAATTTGGATCTTTGAAAAGGAAAGAAGGAGAGTCTATCTCTGACTTTTCTAAAAGGTTTAACAAAATGTACAAGAAGATCTATGATGAGATAAAAACCACTGAAGCCATGGAAAAAATCAGTTATGCCAGTTCTTTTGACTCCCAGTTCTGCCTTCTATCGAGAGAGAGAAGGTCATCTTCCTTAGTTCAGATGCAAGATGTTTCCTTAGAGGTAGAATCCAACATAATTTATTAATATAAGCTCAGGGGAAAATCTGACAGAGATAGGAGGAAAAACAGAGATGAATCTTCCACTTCTAACTCTCTTGTTGTTCATTCACGGGTAGATGAGTTGACAAAATTAGTAAAGTCCCTTTCTACTAAGATTGAGAAGTTAAAATCAGAAGGAATACAACCATATAGAAATGCTCAGAACACTGAAGATAGAGGTAATTTCCTAAGACCGAAAAATGCTCCCCAAATCCTTCCTAGAGATCCGAGAAACAAAGAGAGAGATGATCAAAGGATTCAAGCTCCTTTTCAGAGTAATCTCGTTGTTGATGAAGAAGAAGAGAAGGTAGAGGTTGATCCTAAGATTCACTGTTTAGGTGATTCATCCCCATCCCCACACTTGACTCAATCCTCTTATGAGAAATATTTAATGGATATTGAAATCAATGAGTTAATAAAAGGAGAAAAAACGAAGGAAAATGCTAGTAGATATAATATGAGATCTAAGAAGAATGAAGAAAAAAGTGCTTCCCTTAATCAACCTGTTTAGAAAGAAAATTCTTCCAAGACTCTGACAGTGAAAAGCAAGGAAAAAGATTCTCAAAACCCACAATGACTGATCAGAAATACTCCTCTTGAAACCAAAGAGATTCTTAAGCCTTCCCCCTCCTTTATTTTTGAGAATGAGATCCAGAAAATTAAGATCCCTATACCATTTTTGGAATTAATAAAAAATGAAGAATTTAAAAAATATCTGACCAAAATGTTACAACCCGATGCCTCTCCTAATTCCATTTGATTCAATAGCTCTGCAAGATGAAAAACCAGCTGTGATTTTAGGCCCTTTGATAGAATATAGATATGACTCATCCCCTCCCTTATATACTTCTCTCAATATTCATGACAAGGTGCTACATAACTATCTTTTCGATTCAGGGGCCTCCCATAATCTTATGCCAAAATCTGTTATGGATGAATTTGGACTAGAAATCACCAAAACCTACCATGACTTATATTCTTTCGACTCTAAGAAAGAAAAATGTTTGGGGCTCATTAAGGATATGGTTGTGACTCTATCTCAGTTGCCCATGAAAAGTATACTTATGGATGTTCTGGTGGTTGAAGTTCCTCCCAAGTTTGGCATGCTCTTGTCAAGGTCTTGCATAAAAATATTTCGAGGAACCTTGCAGACGGATCACTCATATGAAACTATCCCGGTGTTTGATGGGGAGCATAGAAGACTTTACAAAGAAGCCCAGTTGGCTTACATTATTAGTGATGAAGCAAACCCTGCTAATCATCCTGTTTTTTCTCTTGATACCGATTTGGGGTCAAGCATTTTGTAGCTCACCGATGCTCCTGAAACTCCTCTTGAAATAAGAAAAAAGTATACTACCTTGTATAAAGAACCTCCTCTAACCAATTATGTTTGGAATATGTTCTTTGATGAAGCCTCTTCTAAGGAAGGTGTTGGTGCTAGAGTGGTCTTTTTCTCACCATCTCAGGAAACCATATCTTTTTCATAAAAACTATAATTTGAAACTACCAACAATGTGTCAGAGTATGAAGCTCTTATTTTGGGCTTGAGAGATGTAAAGGATATGGGGATTAAAAAATTGTCAGTATTTGGAGCTGATGAATTGATAGTCCATCAGACCAAAAATCTTTGCCAAACTAAGCATGCTAGGCTTAGATCTTATAGAAATGAAGTATGGGACCTAGTGGAGTTTTTTTTCTCTGAGTATGACATCTCTTTTATTCCACGAGAAGAGAACTATGTGGCTGATTCTTTGGCTGTATCAGCAAGCCATTTCAGTATACCCATACCGCCAAAACTCAAGTATGATGTAGAAGTCAAATACATGCCTTCTATACCAGACAATGTCAAATATTGGAAGGTGTTTGAAGATGATTTAGAACTCAAAAAAGTTCTTGAGTCTATTGATGAATTTGTTGCATTACACATTGATTAGGATCTTGATTCTGAAATTACTCCATATGTTGATGTTTTCCTTAACAAAATGGCTAATCATCATATCATGCAGCTACCTAGCAACCAAATTCCAAAAGGACTAGTTCCTTTGGAAAAATTATTTGATGAAAATGATGTGGCAGTAAAAGGGAAAGTGTCTACTAATGATGCTGATATAACTAAGTGCAATTTGGGAACAGAGAAGGATCCAAAATATGTCAAGTTGTCAAGCAACCTATCAAGAGAGCAGAGGGCTAAATATGTCAAATTGTTAAAGGAGTTTGCTGATGTATTTGCATGGACTTACAAAGATATCCGAACTTATGACACAAGCATTATAGAGCACAAGATTCCGTTAAAAGAAGAGACTAAGCACTTCAGGAAAAAGTTGAGGAAAATCAATCCTATGTTACTCCCTGTCATGGAGAAGGAGGTAAAAAACCTTATAGATGAAAAATATATTGTTCCTTTGATATATTCCAAATGGGTGGCTAATTTGGTCCCTGTGAGGAAAACGAATGGAGAAATAAGACTCTGTGTCAATTTCTGGAATCTGAACAGAAGTTCTAAAAAGGATAATTACCTTTTCCCAAGATGGAGCATATATTACAGAGGGTGACAAGTGTGGCCTGAATGTCTATGGTTGATGGTTTTTCTGTCTACATCCAGATTTTTGTTTTGCTAGAGGATAGAGAGAAGACAATTTTTACCACTTATTTGGGTACATTCATGTACGCTAAGATGCCCTTTGGTTTGATGAACGTGGGGGCGACCTTTCAGCGAGATATGGACATAGAATTTATTGGGGATAAGGATAAGTTTTTTTTTATCTACTTAGATGACATAACCATGTTCTCTCAATCTGATGAAGAGCACTACGATCATTTAAGAAAGGTATTCTTAAAATGCAGAAAATTTGGCCTCTCTTTGAATCTGAAAAAGTCATTGTTCACCATCAAAGAAGGAAAATTATTGGGGCATATCGTGTCAACTGAAGGAGTGAGGATTGATTCTAGCAGGGTTGAATCCATACTAACCTTAGCACTACCTAGATCTAAAAAGGAAGTTCAATATTTTCTAGGAAAGGTTAATTTCTTAAGAAGGTTTTTGTCGAATTTTGTTGAGTTGCTCAAGTATATCACAACCATGTTGAGGAAAGATAATGAAATCAAGTGGAATGTCGAGGCTCGTAGTTCCTTTGATCAAATAAATAAATATTTGACGGAAGCCCCGGTCCTAGTCATCCCAGACTACTCCAAGGACTTTGTTATTTTTTCTTTTGCCTCTTTTGATACAGTAGGAACAATTTTGTTACAAAAGAACTCTGAAGGCTTAGAGAAGCCCATTGCTTTTTTCAGTCGGGCTTTGAGGGATGCATAATTAAAATATGGCATTATGGATAAGAAATCCTATGCATTGGTTAAAACTCTTAAGTACTTTAGAGTTTATGTGTTGCATTCAAGTGTTATTTCTTATGTTCCATCAGCTGCTGTAAAAGAAATTCTTATTCAGCCTGATATTGATAGAAAATGCAACAAATGGATTGCTAAGATCCTTGATTTTGATTTAGAATTCAGGCCTACCAAATCGGTCAAGTGCCAGGGTTTAGCCAAGTTGTTGGCTGAATCAAATTGCTTAGTGTTGGGAGTAAATTTCATTGGCTTATGTTCAGAAAAGAAGTAGACTGAATTAAACAATAGAGGTTCTCAGGCCAGCCCTGCATTGGAAAATTGCAGTTGGTACAAGGACATTATATTTTTCTTCCAGAATATACAACCTCCAAGTGATATGGAAAAGAACAAGGGGAGAGCATTAAAACTCAAATCGATAAAGTATTTCTTGGTTGATCAAATTTTGTATTGGAAGGATCCATTGGGAGTGCTATTGAGATGCATAGACCTGCAGGAGGCCCAAAGGATTATGTTTTATTTTCATTATAGTTTTTGTGGGGGGCATCATTTTCGGAGGACTATTGCCTACAAGATTCTCAGGGCTGGGTATTTTTGGCCTAGTCTATTCATAGATGTTTGTGCTAAGATCAGAGCATGTGTTAAATGTCAAAAATTTTCTAGAAAGCAGCAGCTTAAGTGTTTTCCATTAAAGCCCATAGCAGTTTCAGGACCTTTTCAACAATGGGGCTTAGATTTTATCAGGGAAATTCATCTCACTTCCAGTGGCCAACATAGATGGATCTTGACTGCCACAGATTACTTCACTAAGTGGATAGAGGCTATCCCTACCAGGAATTCTTCTCACAAGGTGATCATTGGATTCCTTGAAGAAATTATAGCAAGGTTTGGTTGTCTGAATAGAATTGTTACTGACAATGTTGCATCCTTCAAGGCTGAACCATTGATTTAGTTCTGTGAACAATATGGGATCACATTGATTCATTCAACCCCTTATTAGCCACAGGGAAATGGGCTTGCAAAATCCTCAAATAAAATACTTATAAACATTATTAAGAAGTTGTTGGAGGATAACAAAAATGCATGTGATCCAAAACTCAAGTTTTCTTTGTGGGATGACAGAGTGACAACAAAGAGGGCCTTGGACCTTTCTCCTTTCTAGTTGGTATATGGAGTTCAGGACGTTTTTCCCTCTCAACTCGCCTTTGTTGTGGAAATATTCCTCCAAGATTATCAAGGGGAGTCAGATGATATGATCAGGAGGATTCAACAACTGGTTGAAGTCCATCATACTTGGGAGAAACTGGTAGATAAGGCATATGATCATCAACTGAAGATCAAGCAGGCATTCGAAAAGAACGTGAAAAAAGAGGATTTCCAATTGGGCGATCTGGTGCTCAAGTGGGATGCACTGAGGCAGGATAAAGGGAAGCATGGTAAATTCAAATCTTTATGGATTGGTCCTTTCAAAATCTCTGAGGTATTCCCTAATAACACTTTCAAGTTGCAGAATATGGAGAATGAAGAGGTTTTTGGTGGCCCTGTAAGTGGGCATTTCCTGAATAAGTACTTTTCTTGAGCCAGGAGTGGCTCTTTACATCATTGTAAATATCATTCTCTATTATTTTTGTGATCCAATAGCCGACCCCATAGACATAGGATAAGGCATTGAATCTACTCATTCTTGGCAGCCCACAAGGGACATTCCATCCCCTGTGGAGCCAATGTTATCACGTTAACTCGCCTTGGGTCTCTGAGTTTGTTTTTGTTTAAAAAGAAAAATTAAAAAAAACAAAAAGACTTAGATTCTTATTTTCTCTTTAAAATAAATTTCTCATCCTTTAAATGCTATTTATGATAGGACCCCTTAGGATGAATAAACCTTTGAGTCATAGCTCATGTGTTGACCCCCAATTCAATTTTTTGTCCTTAAACCCTTATGAGGTCATGGTCTATTCTTTATGTCCCCTCTCGTGATTCATCCCTAGGTTGATACCTCCCATGACCAAGATGATGTGACACACCTCTCTCATCACTCATGACCTCACATGCATACCTCATCATCACCACTCGCCTGTCCAATCATTTTTTATTTGGGGAACACTTCCCACTCAGTAGGCATTTCCATAGAGCCTGTCACAATTATCATGCACCCACTCCAAGTCATGATTACCATGAATGATACCTTAACCCTTGTTTTTAGTGTCTGATGTCTGTTGAAATGTTTTCAAAAGATATTTCATTTATGATGCTTGGTAACAATTTCTAAATTTGAAAGTTCAATAGTGATGCACTGCGTAAGTTTGCGAGTTCAGATTAGACGATGGCATGCTCACTAAATACGATGTTGTGAGAGATTTCAGGGCTGAAGTTTCTCCAATCTCATCCTAAGTTCACGCTGAGGAGCTCAAAAGTTGTTGAATTCACAGGTATCCTGTGAAACCTCCTTCACAAATTAATTTTCATAGGAGATTTGTGCTCGAGTTTTGGTTTTCTAGGCTTGAAGGGTAGTATGGGATCCATATTTACATTCCTGTAAACGTCTTCGCTCATATCCATAGTTTGATTATTGTGTTTAGTTATATCCTCTGAAAGTCACAGGCCTGAAATATCCCACCCTCTGTGTATGTGTTGCACTATGTAGAGGCATTGCTCAAACCTCTCTGATTATCCTTTGCTTCTTTTCATCCTATACGAAGAGTCAGTTCAGAATTACATCCTCATAGTCTACACTCTGAAAACCTGTATGAGCCTGAAAGTCCATTTCTCATAGCCAAGTTCATTGTGCTCTTGAGACTTAAATTGAAGTTTTTTGGTCAATCGCATCCCTTACAGCCTCTTAACAACCATCTTTTTGAGTCATTGAGACCCCTCAATTGAAGAAAGCACACAAAGATGGCAAGATAGTTCTAACATAACATGTGGACATGCACCTTTTTGACATAGAACACATGGTAAGGGAAATGTTTCGAAGACAAGGATGCCTCTCTTTCTGCCTCAACATGCAGAGAGGCCACTCAAAAGTATCAAAACAATTTACACTAAATTTTGATGGCAAGAAAAACAGAGTTGGATATTTGGAATTTGAGGTGACTGAAGCCTCCATCTTAGCTGCAACAGGGATTCCCATTTCAGGAGAAAATTGGTTCAAGGCCATCGTATTAAGTTCACCTTTCATTAAATATATTTTGAAGCCTAAATACCAAGCCAATGACTTATTTAAGAATGTGTCAAGGAATCAGTTGATTGACCAGTTTCACAGAATGTTGAAAATCATAAAGAGATATTTTAGTTGTGAAGGGAGATTTAACTCTTTGTACCATTACCACATAAGGTCGTTGTTTCATTTTACTGGTAAGGTTCAGATGAATATTCCATATTACCTGCTGAAAAGTATAGGTAAAAAGGCAGATAAGGTGCAAGCCAAATCCAAGGATGTGGACTCCAGATTTTTCCACATTGGACTTATCAGGATGCTTATCTCTGAAGAGTTGGGAAAGAAAGAGATCTCCTGTGAGAATTTTTTTGTCTCTTCTCACTTTAAGCTAGACCCAACACCTACCCCCCAATCACAAATTGTAGGCTTTTCATTACCTACTAGTATTAAAATAGGGATTAAGAAGAAGAGAAAGGTCAGAGCCCCTATTTTAGATATTAATAAGCAGGTCAGAGAAGATGAGGAGGAGGTCTATCCTTCCCCACACATAGATTTCTCACCACCACCTCCAACAAGGTTAGAAGAATTTCCATCTTCTACCAAGGTGACATCAAATCAAGGGTAAAGGTACCAAAAGATCTTTGGAGAGGGAAGATGAAATCCCTGTGAAGGATTGTAAAAAACCTATGAAAAATAAAGAAAAGGTTGTTGTGCAAGAGAAGAAGCATAAACGAAGATTTTTTTAGAATACTGATGAAACATGCAAGGAAACTCTTGTACAGATGGAATAAAAGGATGAGAAGAAGCGTGTTGAGACTGCACATGTCCCGAACCCCCTTGGCAGCTAGACCTACAAAAGACTTATTAGGCATATTAAGGATGCAAGGAGAGAAATAGCTTATCTCAAAACATAAGACATGGTCCACTTGTCTTAGATGAATGAGCTCATGACTGGCTACAACCATACCCTATACTTGGCAAGGTTCACAGCAAGAAAGGATCTACCTCTTCGTAAATAGCTGAAGAATCTTTACAGACAGAACAAGGGTTTTCAGGCTCATAACAGGAAGCTAAAATAAGAACTGAAGCATTTCCAAGATGAGGTAACCCAAAAGAATTTACAGGTTTTGGTTGAGGCTGCCATTGAATATGAAAAAATAGTAGCGAAGGAGAGCACAACTATATGGAAGAAGCCTACCAGTGCTAAGAAGAAGAAGTCTACTGTGTTAGTTGAAGACACTCTTTCCACCAGGAAGTGTGTGAGGCTAAGTGTTATGATGACAAAGTAGTTGGTAGTGGTAAACCCCATTTTTAAAATTTGTTCCTTCTAGGGAAGGTTAACTGATATGCACATATTAAGTTTTTCCACCTATACAGGCTTCTAGGTGTTTAGCTATATGAATTTTGGAATTTTTTCCAAATACTAGTTTCACTCAGTGGTAAAAGCACCTAAGTAAATTGATTTTTCATCATGGAAGGACAAAAACATATCTACGCACATTCAGGAGTCAAAGACGTTGCATTTCTGCTTAGATACCCAAACCCTTATCCAAACACAGTGTAGGTGGCACTGCATAATATTTTACAGAATGCAGAATTGTTACACAGGCGCTACCCATAGGCATTTCATAATATCTTACAGACAACATGTTTACACACAGGTGCTACTCAATTTTGCAAGAGAGGAAAAATGTAGCTGCAGACATGCATCACATGGATGCTACCCACGAGTGCTACCTTCTCTCCTTGTTCCACTCTAGGGGATGCTACACATAATTGATATCGAAGGGAGTATCCAGGACTAAGCCAACAATTTTGGATAGGTTAATAATGTATTAAATCACAGAAGTAGCAGTCGACATTCAGAGCACAACTACAAGATCCAAAGGGACACATGGAAAAATAGGATCTGAGAAGAAAAAAAGCATCAAAGCAGTTAGAAGCATGATTGGGTTTAGTCACCAACACTTCCCTGTTTTATATCATAGGTTGTTATCTTAGTTGTTAGAATAAATAAATGTCCTGATATTTTTAAAGAAAAGAGGCCAACTCGTACCTCCAACTGTTGCCTCCCTTTCTTGTTATAAATAGATAAGTGAATTGATTTAATGGGTTCGTATGGTAGAGAAAGGCTCCCAAGAAACTGTAATATTTTGATAAAGTGACTGTGATCTAGTATGTACTGGACTTAAAAAATTTTGACTAATAGAAATCAGCTCTTATTTCAGACTATTTGGTTCTAATGCTAAATGTTCATACTCAAATGATTCATATGGATGACTATGGTAAAGATGTGATAGTTGTTTGATCTTTTTATTGTCATGGTGTTTATTTAGTTCCTTAGTTTCTAATTTCAAGAAGATCTTGTTTTTAGAAACTTTCTTCCTTTGGGATTTTGTGGACCTGATGTTTGTAGTAGCTCTTACATTATTCTCATTCAAATCTTCCTTCTATCCATATTTACTCCCTAACTACCAGTTGAAATTAACCAAGACCTTATTTGTTGTTACATGTTAGCCCTGTTTCTGAGTGAGGATATTATCATTCCGAGTTTTTTCCATTCGACCTTTCAAAAAACTCTCATACTTTCACATATCATATGATGGGTATTGGAATTACTTTCGTTGCAATCAGAAAGTGACTCCTAGTGCTAACAATAAGGATTAAATTTTAGGGCTTAACCATGATTTATGGAGGAAACCCGAGCATTAGTCTCTAAATTAATATTTTGGGTATCAAGAGACCTAGGTGAGGTCTAAAACCAATACATGTGACCTATTAGAGGATATTTATCTTCCAATTTGGGATATGGGTGATATTATGATATTTTTTGGACTTAGGATGGGTATTCAAGACTTGACCATGGTTCAAGGAGGTAACCTAGACCTTCATTCGTAAAGAAATATTCTAGGGATCAAGGGCCATGAATCAAGACTCTAATTACCACACACTATATCTCTATGAGATTTTTGGCCTTTAAATGAGGATATCAGTTTCATGAGGATATTTTGAGAATAAAGAATGTGTCTTAGGTCCTTGAACATGGTCAAGGGATGAAACTTATGAATTATGATGCGAAGGAAGCTTTTATGGCTCAACTATTATGATAAATACATCTAACCATAATACAAAACTTATTTAGGGTATCTTTTGCATCTAATTAGGCATGTATTAGGGATACCAATTCCACTATGAGGTTTTTAGCATAGGGGATTCACTCAATGAATATATGGCATAGAACATTTGTTCATTGGGTATTAAAAATGCCCCCAATTTCATTAGATATTGAAAAATAACTCCCAAAACCATTTTATTCAATCCCCCTTACAATACATCTATCCAATGAAAATTACCCCTATTTTTACTAGATATCATATGTATCCATTTTTTAGTGGAAGTTTTAGTACCT
>ML784776.1:75948-86932 GCA_009831015.1 Picea engelmannii | reverse complement strand
TTCCCTAGAGCCTCTTTCATGGCATAAAAGGTAGATACAAACACAGAATATGCACTACCTAGCTTAGAAAGAATAAGATATATGCAATGCTCTTCCTTCATTTTTATCTTACATTCTTCACATAAAAGTCTGAGTGTTTTAAAGTTAGATAGATAGTCTCCAAGGCAAGAAAAATCACTTGGACTCAAGGTCAGTATTTGATTTTCCAACTGTTGTGCTCGAATAATATTGATTTTACCAAACACAGATTCAATCTTGTCCCAAGCTGCATCAGGGTCATCAATTACTTGAAGATGGTACCTTAGATCAGGAGAGATGGACATTCCAATTAGTCCACGTGCTTCGTCATTCCTATTATCCCATTTGGATTTCTTATCATCATCAGTGGGAGTTGTTTCCTTTCCCATGGTAATCTGATACAGGCCTTTACTTCTTAATAAATATTCCATATGGGATCTCCATTGGAAGTAGTTGTCGCTGGTAAGCATGACAATACTTGTAGAAGCCATATTAAATATGCAGATAATTCAGATTAAAAAACCAAAACTAATGATCTAGATGGAAAGATCTTGGAAAGTTATGCGGTTTTAAAAAAAACGGCACTGAAAACAGACTTCCAATGTGAGAGTTATGCCCTTTTAAAAAAAAGGCATAAACGGTAACCAAATAACCACTTGACAGTGTAAGCTACTTTATGAAGTGACCCACTTTTATAAAGAGAAGTGGGGATCACTTTTACAATGAAGTTACCTTATAACAGAAAAGTTGCATGAAAAAATAAATAACTCTAAAATAAAATATAAAGCTACTATAGTGATTCACTTTTATACTTGAAGTGAAATGCACTTTACAATTTTTAGCATGAACTTTTTCAAAAAAAAAGTAACAAAAGAGAGACTTGAACTCAAGACCTCTTACTTAATAAGGCAAGTTTTAACCAATTGATCTAGAAAAACATATTGTAATGTTCAGAAGGAGGATTGTGGGTGTTGTTGTTGTTGTTGTTGTTGAAGACGGCCTTGGAGAGCATGCTCAAAAAAATCTCTTTTCACACAAGAAAAAAATTTCGCTTGTCGATGACAACAAGGGTTAGATCTCGGTTAGCTTACCCGGAAGATGCACCTTTTCCTATCTGTTTATGATTTTCCGAGATGAAACAAGGCGCAGGGAAAAGAGCATACGCAGATCTAAAAGAGTAGCAGCCCGGAAAAAAAAATACAAACCGAAATAAAATCAAAACTTTGCAAAAATTAAAAAATGCGTATTCAGATTTTATACCTCCGGATTCTGACTGTAATGGTCGTATCTTGGGCAAACGAAAACCTTTTCGAGTGAAACGGAAAGTGTTACTGAATGAAAAGCATGCTATGGACGCAATGGAACAGTCCTTTCAGCCCAAAAATGTACAAAAAATCCATAAAATGGAAATGAGGCAACTCGGCTTCATGATCTTGATCTACAACAGGAGCGGGTCTTCAAACAGGCTCTGATACCATGTTCAACAACACAGGTATTCCAACAGAGGACGAACACCTTCAGTAACCACTCACATAACCAAATCAAAGATCAACACACCGATGTTTTCACGTGGTAAAAACCCTACGGGAAAACATCCACGGCCCCAGCCAACGCGACCACTTGGAGTAGTTTATTAATGCAAAGAAAAAGATTACAGAGAGATTTTACAAGAGAGTTTCTCACAATAGATCATCGGAAAATGACCCTCCATGCTCTTTAAATAGAGATCATGGACCAATCGAGTGTTAAGCCACAGATCAATGGCCATTAAGATCGAGGAGAGTATGAACCGTTGGATCACTCTATGTCGAGAACATATCGTGACCGTCGGATTTCCTAACTACAAATGCATACTAATGCATACTAAAGAAACACACTTTTACCTAACGACATATTAGACCAAGTAGATCTTAACTAATTCCTAAGTGTCTAAATATCCTAACATCCTCATGGCATCTCTAGAAAGAAATTTGAGACAATTTTAAAAGGATGGAGGCTCTAACTCAGAGTTAAAATCAGAAGGGAAACTAGGAGAAAATGAAGACCCAAGAAATGAGTCCAGGAAAGATCCAAAGAAAGAGAAACCAAGTTCCAGTATGATTACCCCTTCATAGTATTTATTTAAAATGGAAAAAAATGTTGATATCAATCCATATCATGGTAATATCAAAGTACAAAGTTTGAATAATTGGTTGCGGAAATTATAGGTCTATTTCTTTGTTTAAAATATAGATGATGATACAAATATGCCAATTTCTCGATTGGAATTATAGGGCCATACATTAACTTGGTGGTAAAGACACATGGAAAAACTTAGGGTAGAGGGTGATCCATTATTAACAAAGTGGGGGGATTTAAAAAACCTCATTAAGTCCCAACTATATCCTATATGGTAAGTAGATCACCAATAGATCCATTGGGATTACTTCGGGAAAAGGAAAGGGCATAGTGTGTAGGAGTACACCACTGAATTTAGAAATATCGATATCATGTTGTGTATCTCTTCCAAGTGTTAATGTTTATGCCATTATTATACTTCTTTGCATTTCAATAGATAAGAGAATAATAAGAACAAGATCACTGAGAAATAAAAATTCACAAGAGACACATCATTTATCCTAGGAAACCCTCTAGGGGAAGAAAACCCAACAAAAACTTCCTTATCATAAATAGCTTGTACAATGTTCAAGAGATAACTCAAACCAATACAGAAATTCCTCCCCAAGAGATGCACCACTCTTCTTCTCCTCTCTCCAAATGGTAATTGCATCTTGCCTCATAAGAGAATGAGTAAGTGAGTTGTGTGTTTGAAGTGAGGCGCTAGCCTCTTATTTATATCAGACTGGCACGTGTGAAAGGTTACAACTAGCAGGGATGACCTCTCACTCTGGGTGGGTAAACCCACCTTTAATTAATTATGGGTCTTCCATTATAACTGTTGGGGCCCACTTCTTATTCTGTCCTTTGTAATTGTCCGATGACCAATCCGCAAAAGGGGATTTGGTCTTTATACAATTACCGACATGATTAATCCTCAATGGGGATTAATCCAATAACAATAATAATAATAATGACATGATTAATCCACAATGGGGATTTAATCCAATAACAAAATAGTAATAAGAATGCTCTTCGTAGTTACATTATTTAAACACTCCCCCTTAACAAGAAGGGTATTCTTCATCAGCATCAGGCGAGAGAGGTATACATCATCAATGGCATCTAGAGGACAATATCGTCAATATCATCATGAACCATTGTCTAGCACATTTACGAGTCATCGGAAGTTTTCTTCATCAGCAGCATCATTATTCTCGAAGGAATGCTATCATCATCTACATCAAATATGTATCATTAAAAATGATACCTCATCACAGCACTAGGCTGGCACATCACAGTACTACACTAGCTCAATGTCAGAGTGGTTAAGATGGTAGCTCAGTGTCAGCCACATCTTGCTTTACGTCTAACAACTAGGTCAAAAGCAAGTAATATCATCATCTCGCTTTACATCTAACAACTAGGTCAGAAGCGAGAAATCACAGCGTCATGCTTTACGTCTAAAAACTAGGTCAAAAGCATGACTCATCTTGCTTTAAGTCTAACAACGAGATCAGAAGCAAGGAAGACATCAACATATCTCTTTACGTCTAATAACGCAGTCAGAAGCAAGGAATCATATTTCTTTACATCTAACAACTAGGTCAAAAGCAAGGAATCAGCAGTGTTATGCTTTACGTTTAACAACTAGGTTAGAAGCATAAATCATCTTGCTTTATGTCTAACAACGAGGTCAGAAGCAAGGATCACATAGCATCATCCTTTACATCTAACAACGAGGTCAGAAGCATGACTCATCTTGATTTATGTCTAACAGCAAGGTCAGAAGCAAGGATCACATGGCGTCATACTTTATGTCTAACAACGAGGTTAGAAGCATGACTCATCTTGATTTACGTCTAACAACGAGGTCAGAAGCAAGGATCACATGGTGTCATGCTTTACGTCTAACAGTGAGGTCAGAAGCATGACTCAACTTCCTTTACATCTAATAGCGAGGTTAGAAGAAAGGAATACATCTACTCCCCCTTTTAGGGAAGGTCCTTTCGGAAAATACCAAGCTTATCTCGAAAGTGTTCAAAGTTTACACGAGATAGAGGCTTAGTCATCACATCAACAACCTGTTCATCTGTGCTACTGTATTGGAGCTTCAAGGCTCCTCTCTATACCATGTCGCGGATGAAATGATAGCGGATCTCTATGTGCTTTGACCTATCATGGAACATAGGATTCTCTATCATTTTAATACAACTTTGATTGTCACATAGAATCGTGGTTTCTCTCATCTCCAAATCAAATAGGCCTGTCAGCAACTTTCAAAGCCATATAGCTTCGTAGCTAGCAGAACATGCGACAATGTACTCTTCTTCCGTTGTGCTGAGAGAAATACTGGATTGCTTCCTACTCTGCCACGAGATCATAGCTGATCCCAAACTAAAATAGCATCCATAAGTGATTTTTCTGTTAGCAATGCTTCCTGCTCAATCTACATCCGTATATCCACTCAGTGTGAATTCATGATCTCCATCGTAGCTGAGACCATAATCCATTGTACCTTTAAGGTACCTCATCACATGTTTTGTAGCGACTAAATGAACACGTCTGGGCTCTACCAGAAACTAACTCAAGGTGTTCACTGCAAAACAGATGTCTGGTCTGGTGTTCGTCAGGTACATCAGCGATCCAATAATCTA
This sequence comes from Picea engelmannii, assembly GCA_009831015.1. Lineage (NCBI taxonomy): Eukaryota > Viridiplantae > Streptophyta > Pinopsida > Pinales > Pinaceae > Picea > Picea engelmannii. The sequence continues at coordinate 82,160 of ML784776.1, read as the reverse complement.
TCTGTACAGAGTGTCATCTATCAAATCTGACGAATTATTGACCAACAGCTCCAGCTTTGCTTCCATGGGTGTATTCATGGACTTTCACTCTATCATGTCGAATCTCTTTAAGATTTCGACTGTGTACTTCCCCTGGTTAAGGAAGATTCTTTCCGGACTCTGCCATACCTCAAGACCTAAGAAGTAATGCATTAGGCCAAGGTCTTTCATTTCAAATTATGCAGCAAGTCTCTGTTTACATTCAACGATGAGCTTTTCTTCTCCAGTTAAGAATAAGTCATCCACATACAGTAATAGTATTACTGGTTCATTCTCCATGATCTTGAAGTAGAAATTTGAATCTGCTTTACTCTTGGTAAAGCCCAATCTCGTCAATAAACTGTCTATATGTCCATACCAAGCTCTGGGAGCTTGCTTCAATCCATATAAGGCTTTCTTCAATCGAAAGACATGAGACTGCCTATCTTCAACCTCAAATCCTTGGGGTTGCTCTATATACACTTCCTCTTCAATGACACCATTCAGAAAAGCTATCTTCGCATCCATCTGGTGCAGCTTCCATTTCATTTTGGCAGCAAGAGCTATAATGGTTCTGATCGAAGTGTATCTGGCCATAGGAGTGAATTTCTCTTCATAGTCGATTCCTTCCTTCTGGGAAAATCCACGAGCGACAAATCTTGCTTTATGTTTCTCAATACTTCCATCAGCAGCATGTTTTATCTTGAAGAGCCATTTTGATGATACCAAATCCTCACTTTTTGGTCTGGGAACTATTTCCCATACATCATTATTTATTGACGCAAATGTGCCACCTAGGGCACGTCCTCTCCCATAGGACCTTCTCCTTGAACGGCCTGAAGAACTAAAATGCTCTTCAAACCCCCTTATCGGGAGTTCTCAACACCCACAGTATGCTCTTTATTCCCCGTTGTCCTATCAGGGAAATCGGGCCTTGCGTGATCGCAAGTCCTAAACTCACGATATCGGGTCTTACAAATCCCCAAACCCCAATGAATATTCTCCAAATGATTTCCTTTCTCTTATCGGGAATTTCCCCCCGCCGTCGGGAAATCGGCACTGGTGCTATTTTAATCCACTGTCCTAACGGATCCCCAAGTACCGATCCCCGATGGTACCTCTCTCCACTCCTTAGCTCCCTCTGGCTAACTCCTTTCTCATGCGACCTGCTAGTCCACGAGACCACGGTCCTTTCCACTATCGGAGTTTCAGAATTCGCAGAGTTGGAGTGTGTAGAACTTACACCCTTGGGATCTCCGATTCTCCAATTCCTCATGGCACTTGGCATTGACTCCAGCGAGGTTTGACCTTCCGATACCTGGCCCTTACTATGGCGCCTATGGCCCACACTTCTATTGTGATCGATAAATCATGTATCGCTAAATCGCGATTCCTGTTGCACAAATTCACAGGACCCTCCAAGTCTCGAAACCCAATATGGGATGACACCTGTCTTCCACTAAAATGCTCTGATTAAGGGACCATCGCATTTCGGGATTTCACGACTTCTCCTGGCGTGATTTTCTAATCACCGAGAATCCTGAAATGTCGATCCCCGATGCACGTGTGAACTCTCTCCTCCACGTCACCACTTCCTCATCGCTCTATCGGGTATCGCAAAATCGCGATTTCTAATGCAACAATTTCGTTGTATGCAGAAACCCCGAAATTCCTAATCCCGACTCTTTTAGATCCTCGGACACGCATCCCTTAAATCGAATGGCTCCGACCCTATCGGGAAATTGCGGATCGCGATTTCATTGTGCAAGAGTTTCAGGACTCCGGAAACCCCGATCTCCCGAACTCTGACTCTCTGGGATCTCCCGCCACGTGTCCCTCCTGAGATCAGTGGCTCCGATCCTATCGAGAAATCATGGATTGCAATTTCCTGTTGCGCAAATTCCTTGTCTGCGAAGACTCCGATGCCCCAAAACACCGACTCGTCCAGATCTCCTGCCACGCGTCCTCGTCGATGGACGGTTCAAAACTCCCGTCGGGATATCGCAGATCATGATTCCAGCATGCGAGAGTTCTAAGTCTCCGGAAACCCCAATGCTCCAAACGCCGACTCGTCAAGATCTCCTGCCACGCATGTTCTGCCGGGATCAACGGCTGAGATCCTCTCTCAGGATTTCGAGAACTACAAGGTCTCGATTCTCTTGTTCAACAAAACCCCGATGACTCTGATATCTGGATGACTCCTCCGAGACTCCTCCTCTATGAGCTAGGGCTTAAACTCTGTGCAACTTTCCGAGATCTAACGGCTGACGGGATTTCATTGATCTCTTCTACGAATCTTGACCTTCGATTCCTCTTTTCCCTTCTTAAGGACTTCTTGGCATGGAAACCTCCTGTGTAGTCTTCAATAATGATATCACGAAGGTTCTATACCTCCTGAGCTTTCCCACTCTGATTTTTTCAGAGGGACTTGCGTGCACTCCTTGCGCTCAACATTCAACAACTTCCCAAGTGTTGAATCCTTCCAACTCTGTGCACTCCTGCAGCAGCAGTCTTCGATCTCCTTCCTTCTCAGATTCACAACTGAGACTTCTTCTTCTTCAGCATGTGCACTCCTTACATGGATTCAACAACCCAAATCCACTCCTGGGTGAATGAGAACAAGAGTTAGACTACTGAACCTTCATCAATGCACTCCTTGCGGATGAATTCAACTACACACCTTGCAGGAATCTCCTGGCTCAGATAGAGAAACAATTGAACCTCACTCTCTCTCCCTTTCATACTTGAAGTTGAAACATGAAATCACATGCACAGCATATACAAAGAAAATCCATAACAAGAAAGCAAACATTCATGAGCACAACATCAATACACAGAGAAAACAACACAAACCATGTGCTTGAATCAAAGCTTCCTTCTATTAATTCAAATGCGTATACATGGGTGTTATTCATACACTATTCTCTGCTTTCTCTTCTCTTCTCCTGAATGCTTCCATTATTATTCACTACTATCTTACAATGGTACAATGAGGGTGTCTATATCCGTTTTCCCTCTCGGACTCTAAACTATCAAATCTAAACTTAAAAATCCTATCTACCAGCATTAACTAAATTAAATGCCTCCTATCTACTAAGGATGAGAGCGTATCGCTCAAATTCCAACGAAATATACAAAACGCACTCCTTCATAAAGGATTCATTGAAGACTTGCACTACAATCCCAAAGAACTTAAAAAATTTGGGTTTGTTTATCCAGCTGATCTTCGCTTGATGTGCTGGCTCGCTTGATGAGTTGGCGATGCTCCTGCATCATACTCCTCGGCTTGAAAAATTTCATGGGCTCCTATCCATGAGCTCCTGTATGGTCTGTCCATTCTTTTGAATCTCTGCTTCAGTCTCCCAGTTGGCATCTTCCACTGGATGGCCCTTCCATTTGACCAGATACTCATAGTATTCCTTTTGTCTGGTCTTTTTGCTCACCTTCCTGTCGAGTATACGCTCCATCTGTGGATTCTCTGCAATCGACATGTTCTTCTGCCACTGAACCTCTGGCTTCTCATCACATTTGGCTCCTACTTCCTCAGCCTTATATGGATATAAGTCTAAGACATTGAATGTCGGAGATATTCCAATCCCATCCGACAACTCAATTTCATAAGCGTTTTCTCCCAATTTCTTTAGGACTCTGCATGGCCCAATTTTCTTCATTTTTAGCTTGTTGTATGTTCCCCTCGAGAACCTTTCCTTCCTCAGATGTGCCAGAACTAGATCGCCAACTTTGAATTGAAGTTGTCTCCGATGTTGATCCGCTCTGCGCTTATATTCTTCCTTTGATTCCAGCAATCGCTCCTTCACCCTGCTGTGAAGTTCTTTCATCGCCTCTGCGAATTCTTCAGCGCTTGCGCTCTTGGTTATTATCTGCTCTGAATCCCTTAGTTCAGATACTCCTCTTGGCTACCTGCCATATACAATCTCAAATGGACTTTTGCCTGTGCTCCTATTCACTGATTCGTTGTATGTAAACTCTGCCTATGGAAACACATTGTCCCAGCTGCTGTGGTGCTCTGTCACCAACCTTCTTAATAAATCTCCCAGAATTCTATTTACCACCTCTGTTTGCCCATCCATCTGAGGATGATAGGCAAAACTAAACATCAAGTTAGTCCCCATCTTCTTCCAGAGTGTCCTCCAGAAATGTCCAATGAATTTCGTATCCCTGTCCGATACTATACTTCTGGGTAAACCATGAAGATGAATGACCTCCTTGAAGAAAAAATGTGTGATATGAGTCGCATCGCTGGTCTTCTGGCATGGGATAAAATGTGACATTTTGGAAAACCTATCAACCACCACAAAGATCGAATCATATCCTCTTTGCGTCCTAGGCAATCCCAATACAAAATCCATGCTGATTTCATCCCACGACCTTTCGGGTATGGGTAACGATTTATAGAATCCCGCATTCTTCTTTCTACCCTTCGAATGCTGGAAAATTCTACATCTATCAAGAAACTTCTTGACTTCCGACCGCATCCCTGGCCAAAAGTATGCTTCGCTCAGCTTTGCAAATGTCTTGTCGTCGCCAAAATGTCCTGCCAATCCACCACTGTGCTTCTCTTTTAGCAGATTCTCCCTCATGGAGCAATTTGGAATGCATAGTTGATTGCCTCTGAACAACAATCCCTCCTGGATCATATAATCTATCTAAGGGCTTCTATCTCTGAGAACTGGATTCTCAGCTGCCTCATATGCCTCTACAAAATCTGCATCACCTGCATACATGTCCCTAAGATTTTCAAAACCCAATGTTTTGACTCGGAACTCCTGCAACAACAAACACTTCCTGCTCAAAGCATCAACCACTTTGTTAGCAGTACCTGAAATGTGCTTAATTACAAATGTAAAATTCTGCATATACTCTACCCATTTAGCATGTTTGTGATTCAACTTCTCCTGTTGAGTCACAAACTATAATGCATGATTATCACTATACAAAACAAATTCTTTCGGGATCAAATAATGCCTCCACTTCTTCAGCGCCTGTATGATAGCATAAATTCTTTGTCATACGTGGAGTACTTTACTTTTGCCTCATCCATCTTCTCACTGAAATATGCAATTGGTCTATCATCCCGGCTCAAGACCGCTCCTATGGCAAAGCCACTTGCATCACATTTTACTTGGAACACTTTCGTAAAATCTGGCAACGCCAAAACCGGTTGTTCTGTGATCTTTCACTTCAACAGATTGAAGCTCTTCTATGCCTCTTCAGTCCAATGAAAATATTTATGTCTTTTCTTGACAGTATCCATCATTGCTGGGCTAATTCCACTGAAATCCCTGATGAATTTCCGGTAGAAACTAGCCAGTCCATGAAAACTTCTCACCTCGAAAATATTTCTCGGTGATGGCCAATTTTTAATTACCTCCACTTTACTTGGATCCATCTTTAATTCATTCGCCGATATGACAAATCCCAAGTAAATGAGTTCTGTCTTCATAAATGAAGATTTCCTCATGTTGATCAACAGCTTCTCGTGCTGTAGCTTCCTCATTACTGCAGCTAAATGCTTCAGATGTTCTTCTTTTGTTTTACTGAAAATCAATATGTCATCCAGATAAACAATGACAAACTTACAAATGAATTCCTTCAACACTTCATTCATCAACCTCATGAAGGTACTCGGTGCATTCGTCAAGCCAAACGGCATGACTAGCCATTCATACAACCCTTCGTTGGTTTTGAAGGTTGTCTTCCACTCATTGCCTTCCCTCATGCGAATCTGATGGTATCCGCTTTTCAAATCAACCTTTGAAAAACATTTGGCTCCACTTAAACAGTCCATCAAGTCATCCATCCGTGGAAATGGAAACCTGTACCTGATGGTTATCTTGTTAATGGCTTTGGAATCTATACACATTCTCCAACCTCCATATTTCTTTGGACTCAGTACCGTTGGAACAGCACACGGGCTTAAACTTTCCCTGACCAGTCCTTTATCTAACAGTTCCTGTACCTACCTTTTAACCTCTTCATTCTCCTGAGGTGTCAACCTGTACGCAGCTTTGTTTGGAAAACTGGCTCCTGGTATGAGGTCTATATGATGACTCACACTCCTCATTGGCGGCAACGAATGAGGTAATTTGTCTACCACAATATCAGTGAACTCTTCCAGCAGTTCCTGAATTTCTTCCGGCAAATCATACACTCTTGTGCTAGTCAAAACGATT
>ML784776.1:62258-75722 GCA_009831015.1 Picea engelmannii | reverse complement strand
CATCTTCCCATCATGAATTATGTTCGTATCATATTGCCATGGCCTGCCTAGCAATAAATGACATACATCCATAGGAATAACATCATAGAGTATTTTATCATTATATCCTCTTATCTTGATGTCAACTAAGCACTGTTTAGTGACATTTACCTGATGTCCCTTCTGTAGCCATGAAACATTGTATGGACGCGGGTGATCAGTTGTCTCCAACTCTAGTTTCTCCACCATCTCGGTTAAAATGAGATTATCTATGCTTCTGCTATCCACGATAACCTTGCACTTCCTGTCTTTGGTCTTGCATGTGGTTCTGAAAAGTCTGTTTCTTTGAGTTGTGTCCTCCACCTCCTTCTCGGGTGTTAAGAGAACCTTACGCATCATCAACGACCTTCCATCTTCTGCGTCTTCTACCTCAGCATCTCACCTCTGGGCCTCGGCGATGTGAGATTCTCCTCCATCCTTCTTCTTATCTAGACAGTCAACTTCCTTGTGTCCATTCTTTCCACACGTGAAGCATGCGATGACTCCACCTCTGCCTCTTCCTCTACCTCTGGTACAAGGAAATGTGTTATTATCAGCGTATCCTCCGCTCTATTCTGTCTGCTACCTTCGTTGTTCAGCATGTTGGCCTCACTGTGAACTTCCACCTCTTTCCGTTCTAGTCTGAGGATTCTTCAAGTCGTCCTTGGATTTCTGAAACCTATCTTGGGCAAATGACTTACCTTTTGGCTGGCTCCTACCTCGGCCTCACTATCTTGGCTTACAGCTTAGCTTTTCCTCAGCTTTCAACGCCATCTGATAAGCATCCTCCACCATTCTGATGGTTGTCATACTCATCTCATCGTGGATATCGCATCTTAAGCCATTCATATACCTGACAACTTTTTCATCATCGCTCTCCCGATGACCTGCTCTGATGTTTAGCTTGTAAAATTCCTCAGTATACTCTTTTACTGTCATCAGCTTCTATCTCAGGTTCTACATTCTCCTGAACAGTGTGATTGGATAATCCCTTGGGATGAACTTTGCCTTCATCTTCGCAATCATTCGATCCCTGCTTTTGATCTTTTTCTTGCCTTTGGAATGTCTATCTGCTTGAATCTCGTCCCACCATAATGTTGTGTGTCCCTTCAATCATGTGACAGCATGTCTAACCTTTTTATCCTCTTCGATATCCTCATAATCGAGGTAGGTATCAAGAGCTCTAATCCAATCTTGAAGCTCTTCTGCATCCAGAATCCCTTCATAAGATGGAATGTCCATCTTTGTTTTTGAACTCATCCGGGTGATAGCTTTAATTAATTGCTCATTGGCTACATCTTCGGCTGCAACTTCTCCTTGTTGTTCAACTTCAACTTCGCCTTCAGAGTCACTTAGATCTCCAGTGCTGGTTGTGCATCTCTGCGCTGCTTCCATATCTTCTAATCTCGCTTGGAGATCACATATCTGCCTCTCCATCTATGGATTTTGTGCTGGTCTCCCTCTGCCTCTCTGGTTTCCCCTATCCTCTAGATCGGGTGATTGTCTTTCTCTCCTCGGCGGCATGGTGAAATTTTCCTTTCTTCTCTGGTACAGAAATCAAAGAGATTTTCTCGCTCTGATACCACTTTAACGCAAATGCGCCACCCAGGCCATGTCCTCTCCCACAGGACCTTCTCCTTGAATGGCCCGAAGAACTAAAATGCTCTTCAAACCCCCTTATCGGGAGTTCTCAACACCCACAGTATGCTCTTTATTCCCTGTTGTCCTATCGGGGAAATCAGGCCTCGCGTGATCGCGAGTCCTACACTCACGAGATCAGGTCCTACAAATCCCCAAACCCCGATGAATATTCTCTGAATGCTTTCCTTGCTCTTATCGGGAATTTCCCCCCCCCGTCAGGAAATCGGCACTGGCATTGTTGTAATCCACTGTCCTCACGGATCCCCAACTCCCGATCCCTGATGGTACCTCTCTCCGCTCCTTAGCTCCCTCTGGTTAACTCCTTTCTCATGCGACCTGCTAGTCCACGAGACCACGGTCCTTTCCTCTATTAGAGTTTCAGAATTCGTGGAGTTGGAGTGTGTAGAACTTACACCCTTGGGATCTCCGATTCTCCAATTCTCGATGCCACTTGGCGTTGACTCCAGGGAGGGTTGACCTTCTAATACCTAGCCCTTACTATGGTGCCTATGGCCCACACTTCTGTGGTGATCGGGAAATCGCGTATCGCTAAATCGCGATTCCTGTTGCACAAATTCACAGGACCCTCCAAGTCCCAAAATTTGATATGGGATGACACCTGTCTTCCACTAAAATGCTCTGATTCTGGGACCGTCGCGTTTTGGGATTTTGCGACTTCTCCTGGCGTGATTTTCTCGTCACCAAGAATCCCAAAATTCCGATCCTCGATGCACGTGTGAACTCTCTCCTCCACGTCACCACTTCCTCATCGCTCTATCGGGTATCGCGAGATCGCGATTTCTAATGCAACAATTTCGTTGTATGCAGAAACCCTGAAATGCCGAACCCCAACTCTTTTATATCCTCGGACACACGTCCCTTAAATCAAATGGCTCTGACCGTACCAGGAAATCGTGGATAGTGATTTCATTGTGCAAGAGTTTCATGACTCCGAAAACCCCGATATCTCGAACTCTGACTCTCCGGGATCTCTCGCCACCTGTCCCTACTGAGATCAGCGACTCTGATCCTATCGAGAAATCGCGGATCGCGATTTCCTGTTGCACAAATTCCTTGCCTACGAAAACTCCGATGCCCCCAAACACTGACTCGTCCGGATCTCCTGCCACGCGTCCTCGCCGATGGATGGTTCAAAACTCCCGTCAGGATATCACGGATCGCGATTCCAACATGCGAGAGTTCTATGCCTCTGGAAACCCCAATGCTCCAAACGTCGACTCGTCAGGATCTCCTGCCACGCGTGTCCTGTCGGGATCAATGACTGAGATCCTTTCTCGAGATTTCGAGAAATACAAGGTCTTGATTCTCTTGTTCAGCAAAACCCCAATGACTCTGATATCCCGATGACTCCTCTGGGACTCCTCCTCTGTGAGCTAGGGCTTAAAATCTGTGCAACTTTCTGAGATCTAACGACTGACGGGATTTCATCAATCTCTTCTACGAATCTTGACCATCGATTCCTCTTTTCCCTTCTTAAGGACTTCTTGGCACGGAAACCTCCTGTGCAGTCTTCAATAATGATATCATGAAGGTTCTATACCTCCATACCTCCTGAGCTTTCCCACTCTAATCATTCAGAGGGATTTGCGCGCACTCCTTGCACTCAACATTCAACAACTTCCCAAGTGTTGAATCCTTCCGACTCTGCGCACTCCTGCAGCAGCAGTCTTCGATCTCCTTCCTTCTCAGATTCACAACTGAGACTTCTTCTTCTTCATCCTGCGCACTCCTTCCACGGCTTCAACGACCCAAATCCATTCCTGGGTGAATGAGAACAAGAGTTAGACTACTGAACCTTCATCAATGCACTCCTTGCGGATGAATTCAACTACACACCTTGCAGGAATCTTTTGGCTCAGATAGAGAAACAATTGAACCTCACTCTCTCTCCCTTTCAGACTTCAGGTTGAAACATGAAATCACATGCACAACATATACAAAGCAAATGCATAACAAGAAAGCAAACATTCATGAGAAAAACATCAATACACAGAGAAAACAACACAAACCATGTGCTTGAATCAAAGCTTCCTTCTATTAATTCAAATGCCTATACATGGGTGTTCTTCATACACTATTCTCTGCTTGCTCTTCTCTTCTCCTGAATGCTTCCATTATTATTCACTACTATCTTACAATGGTACAATGAGGGTGTCTATATCTGTTTTCCCTCTCGGACTCTAAACTATCAAATCTAGACTTAAAAATCCTATCTACCAGCATTAACTAAATTAAATGCCTCCTATATACTAAGGACGAGAGCGTATTTCTCAAATTCCAATACAATATACAAAAGGCACTCCTTCATAAAGGATTCATTGAATACTTGCGCTACAATCCCAAAGCACTTCAAAAATTTGGGTTTGTTTATCCAGCTGATCTCCGCTTGATGTGCTGGCTCGCTTGATGAGTTGGCGATGCTCCTGCATCATTTATTATGGATTGGTATTCCTCTGTTATGGCATCTGCCAATTCCTTCTTCTGGATGGCCTTTTCAAAACATGTAGGTTCTTCATCAAGTAGATTTCACATCAAAGCCGTGTAACTAGAGAATGGCTTTGGTCTCTTCACTTATCTCATGGTTCCTTCTGGAAAACCATACTTCTCTCCATCTTGAATAAGCTCTCTTTCCCAAGCAGGCTTTCTTTTATGGGAGAAGGTCCTTTGAGGAGGTTCTTGAACTTTTGTGATATCATGATCTTCAGGAGTCTCCTCATCAGAGGAAGATATGACTTCCCTTATAGGTTCTGCAACTCTAGGAACTTCCCTCACAGACTTTGTTGTCTTGGGATTTACAGGTTCCTCTTCATATACCTCTTCAAGCTAGCATCTTCTCGATTTATTAAGTGAAACTTCTTTATCAAAGGTCATGTTCCTACTGATCTCAATATGGCGGTGACTTGGTATGTAGATTATGAAGGCTTTGGATACCGCACAGTATCCCACAAATATTCCCTTCTTTTCAGAGGGTTCCAGCTTGTTTCTTTTCTCTTTTGGTATATGGATAAACACTGGACAACCAAATATTTTGAGATGGCTTACCTCTATCTTCTTTTCGGTGAACATTTCTTCTAGGGTATTGAACCCAAGTGCACTATGGGATAGTCTGTTCTGCACATAAACAACTGCCATAGCTGCTTCTTCCCATAAGCACATAGGAAGATCTTGATCTTGAATCATGGTCTTCACATCTTACATAATCGTTCTATTCTTCCATTTAGATACACCATTTTGTTGGGGATTATAGGGAGTAGTTATTTCCCTCTTGATCCCAATATGGCGGTGACTTGGTATGTAGATTCTGAAGGCTTTGGATACCACACAGTATCCCACAAATATTCCCTTCTTTTCAGAGGGTTCCAGCTTGTTTCTTTTCTCTTTTGGTATATGGATAAACACTGGACAACCAAATATTTTGAGATGGCTTACCTTTAGCTTCTTTCCGGTGAACATTTCTTCTAGGGTCTTGAACCCAAGTGCACTATGGGATAGTCTGTTCTGCACATAAACAACTGCCATAGCTGCTTCTTCCCATAAGCACATAGGAAGATCTTGATCCCGAATCATGGTCTTCACATCTTACATAATCGTTCTGTTCTTCCATTCAGATACACCGTTTTGTTGGGGATTATAGGGAGTAGTTAGTTCCCTCTTGATCCCAACATCTCTACAGAAGATGCAAACAACTAGTTCACTAGTATCTTAATCTGACCTGACCTGAGTATCTGACCTGAGTATCTTAATCCTCCATTATCTGACCTGAGTATCTTAATCTTTCTTTTGGAAAGATTCTCTATCAAGGCTTTGAATTCCTTGAATTTATTGAATACTTCATCTTTAGATTTTAATAAATATATCCAGGTCTTACGAGAATAATCATCAATAAATGATACATAGTATACATACCTGCTAATGGAGGATGATGGCATTGGGCCACACACATAAGAATGGATGAGTTCCAATGCTCCTTCTACTTTGTTGTCCCTCTTTGGAAAGGGGTTCTTGATGTTCTTCCCTTGCGCACATCCATTGCATATGCCTTCCTGAACAACCTTGAGTTCTGGTAAACCTATGACAGCTTTGCATATGTAAGGTAGCACCTTATAATTTATGTGGGCCAATATTCTATGCCAAAGTTCGCATGAGCTTTCTATGGCATGGTTCATAGCAATTTTTGGGTGACCCTTCAACTTATATAAACCATTTTCTTCCCTTCCGATGATGATTGCTTCATTTAAAGTTTCTCCCTTAGCCCACATAATAACTTCTCCATCTATGAAGGCAACTCTATAGCCTTTCTTGTCTAAAGATGATATGGAGAGTAATTTCTTCTTTAGGCCTGGTACATAGAGTACGTCCTTCATAGTTATTGAGTTTTCTGAATCTAGCTTGTAGTTTGATTCTCCTTTTCCCTTGATGGAATATTGATAATCATCTCCAAGAGTTACATTTCGAGAAAACTTATTTTTTAAAATACAAGAGAGAGTATTTTTCTTACCCATCATATGCTTTGATGCACCGCTATAAATGATCCATGTGTCCTCTCCAAGTGATACAGATCCTGAGAGAGCTGATATCAAGACATGGTCCTTAATCATCTTCATAGGTGGTTCTTCATCTTTGGCAATGTGAGCATGTTGCCTTTTGTGATTCCTCTTGTACTCTTCTCTTCTAACTGGACAATTATTCGCCTTGTGTCCCATCTTATGACAATGATAGCATTGTATAGATGAGAGATCTCGTCCCTTGCGTTGTCCTTTCTTCTGAAAATTTCTTGAATGAGATTATTGGTTGTTGAACTTGTTTGATGGTTGTGGTTCTCTATGAGATTCCCTTTCGAAGCAGGGTTTCTTCCTTAATCCTTTTGTATGAGTAGCTAGGGCTTGATCATCGTCCCTTGCTAGTAGTGCTTCATGATTGGCTACCCTTGTCTCTTCTTGGGTGCATCCTTCCCATAGGCTTTCAAACTGTAGTTTTTCCTTTCTGCCACATACTCACTGGATGAAGGCATCCCAAGGTATTGCGAGACCATTTAGGGAGGTTATTACGAATTCATCTTCATCGATGGTGTCTCCAATATCTTTCAACTGTTCTTTTATTTTGGAGATTCGGGAGAAATATTCTTGAATCATTTCTCCTTTCTGCATCTTGGTATTCTTCAATTGAGTTCTGAGATTCATCTTTCGGTTGATTCTCTTTCCTTAATATAGTTTTCTTAGAGCATCAAACATCTCCTTCGGGGTTTTATTTGACGATACATATGGGATCAGGTGGTCTTTGATTGAATCTGCAATGATTCTCTGAGCCCTGATTGAGTCCTTCTGATGCTTCACTTTCTCTACGGCATCTTCGGGTTCCTCCACTTCTTCTTTGATAAACCTTGATGGGTCATTCTCTGCAAGGATCAGACCGATCCTATACTTCCAGGCATGGAAGTTTTCTATGCCTTCTAGTTTCTCAACAAGCTTTGTGCTTGCAGACATCTTGTACTTTCGGCAACAAAAAAAAACAAAATTTGAAAATGCTCGAAATCAAATTTTGACCTTACCAGGAGGTGCGCTTGGCTGAGGCGAGTAGCCCGGTGTCCTTAGATCTGAGAAAATCCAAATTTCACCCCATCAAATCTGATCTGTGGATTTATGGACTGGTGCTTCCAATACTTCTGGTACTCTGGTACTTCTGGTACTTCTAGTACTGGTTTTTTGGTACTTCTCGTACTTTTGTGAAACTAGGGTTTAACTTTCCAAAAGATACATCCACTGAAAAGGTGTTCTCTAGGTGCCAAATTGATCCTTGGGGGAGGGAACAACTTTCTAGGAGGTTACGAAGCTGAAAATATTCACTTTTGCAAAACCCTAATTTTTGGGTACAGTAACAGTGACATTTTTCCTCTTGCAAATAATCCTTTCTTCAAGTTGGCTCTGAAACCATGTTAGTGTTTATGCCATTATTATAGTTCTTTGAATTTCAATAGATAAGAGCATAATAAGAACAAGATCACTGAGAAATACACATTCACAAGAGACACAACATTTATCCTCGGAAACCCTCTAGGGGAAGAAAACCCAGCAAAAACATCCTTATCATAAATAGCTTATACAATGTTCAAGAGATAACTCAAAGCATTCGACCCCATTCCCATACGGTTTGTTTTAGTCGTTCTTGGACCCCATTCCCTAACGTGGGGGTTTGCTTCAACTATTTTTAGATATTTTAATTTAAAAATATCTGAAAACAACTTGATTTGTTTTGAAAAATACACTAACTTGTAAACTATGCTTACATACTTAAAAAAAATTGTAAGTACTTTCCATCATTTATGTATTTAAATGTTGTCTTCACATAATTTAGATCTTGGTTATAATTTTGTCTAAGCTTTGGCATATAATTGTATACTTTGTATCAAAATATGTGGTTTATAGTGGCATCTTTACTAGATAGAATCCATAAAAAAATTACATCATGTATTATCATGTATTATAGGATAACTAATATATCACTCTTAATAACTAATATATCACTATTAAGAAAATTAAGTTTTTTCTAGTTGTATAAGAATTTTAATCATGATCAAACTCTATGTCTAATAAACAATCAAAAAACTAAAACTTATACTTTGTGTAATGTGAAATGCACACGTATTTAAAATAACTAATTCTATGTCCCCGAGGTGTAGGACAATGTGTGAAGGAGTGTGTTGCTTAACCACTCCTTGTTGAAAAGTCACTGATTCAAAATGGATGGGGACAAATTAACAAACAAAAAAATAACTAATTCTATTATTCGATTGGTAAATATTCAGCTAATACTTATACATAAACAACAAATCTATGATTCTCATAACTATATAAGTATAATTTGTAATTTTATTAAATATATATTTTTTAAAATTGATTTTATAATTTTATTAAATATATATTAGTTGAATTTTATTTAGCATTTTGTTAATTATATTTAATTAAATATCACATTTTTAAATTACTAATAAAAGATAAATATATGTAAACTAAATATATAATTTAATTTATATTAATTTTTTTTCAAATAATAAAATTTAATTTATATTAATTTTTTTCTACTAATAAAATTTAATTTATATTATTTTTTTTCAAACAATAAAATTGTTAAATACAGATTATTATTACTTTCTTTTACTATTTTTTAAACATATTTAATTGAATGATCTTCTTAAATTGTCAATAAAAGGTATATTAAATATAAAATTTATTTTATATTAATTTTTAAATTATTAATAAAAAATATGTAAACTAAATCTATAATTTAATTTATATTAAATTTTTTCAAATAATAAAATTTAATTTATATTAATTTTTTTCTACTAATAAAATTTAATTTATATTATTTTTTTTCAAACAATAAAATTGTTAAATACATATTATTATTACTTTCTTTTACTATTTTTTAAATATATTTAATTGAATGATCTTCTTAAATTGTCAATAAAAGGTATATTAAATATAAAATTTATTTTATATTAATTTTTAAATTATTAATAAAAAATATGTAAACTAAATCTATAATTTAATTTATATTAATTTTTTTCAAATAATAAAATTATTAAAAACATATTATTTTAACTTTGTTTATTTTATTTTTTAAATATATTTAATTTAATGATTTCATTCTTAAATAATTAATACAAATTTTATTAATTATATTAATTTTTATATTATTTTTTTTCCAAATAATAAATGATAAATGATTAATACGAGTGTTAACTTACCTCACATCCGTAAACTAAATCATATGTAAAACTAAAAAGCATTGTATCTGACATTTCTGTTACGCTCAGAGATCATGGGCAAAAGCATGCATACATTAAACCGTTGGATTATAAAAAAAGCTATCATCCAAGGGATGATATCGCATTTTTATGACATCATAGATTCCTATTAGAGTTCACGGATCAATTTGAATTCGGTAATCTGGAGCAATGGTAATATTTAGTTACCGTTGAATCATAACAACCCTAGCATCCAATGAACGTTAGAGTTCGGATCAATTTGAATTTTCCGAGCAACCGTTAGGTTACCGTTGGACGGTAAAAGTGGTATTGATCCAATTTTCTATTTATTGAAGGGTTAGGGTTGCATAATGTTATTTGCTCTGCTAGCCGCTCCTGTTTACCAGTATAGAGGTAGTCATATGGTGTGGAGGAGCGCTCTTCTGGTTACGTCTGTATGTCTGGTCTGGTTTGTTTGGTTATTTGTTAATGTGTGTATATCTGGTTTGTTGTTTTATGGTTTGTTTTTCATTTTTTGGTTGGTTKGTATTTTTTTTGGTTTKTTTTCTGTTAYCACTTTGAGTTCGTTTGTTCTCTCTARCTTTGTTGTTTTTTTTTGGTTTCTAATAATGTTGYGGACAGGTGAGGAGATAGGGTTACCGTTAGGTTACCGTTGGACGGTAAAAGTGGTCTTGATCCAATTTTCTATTTATTGGAGGGATAGGGTTGCATAATGTTATTTGCTCTGCTAGCCGCTCCTGTTTCTCTGTCGTAGAACATCGCAAAAATCCTTCATCTTTTCATTCTCTGGTCGTCTCTGACTCTACCAGTATAGAGGTAGTCATATGGTGTGGAGGAGCGCTCTTCTGGTTACATCTGTATGTCTGGTCTGGTTTGTTTGGTTATTTGTTAATGTGTCTATATGCAAGTATAGAGGTAGTCATATGGTGTGGAGGAGCGCTCTTCTGGTTACATATGTTTTGGTTATTTGTTAATGTGTGTATATCTGGTTTGTTGTTTTATGGTTTGTTTTTCTTTTTTTGCTTTGTTTTCTGTTATCACTTTGAGTTCGTTTGTTCTCCCTAGCTTTGTTGTTTTTTTTGGTTTCTAATAGACCGACATACATACATTTGATGAAATGACGTGAACCCAATAATCCAGATTATTAGGGTTTTATGTAATATTGCTGGAGTTCGATGGTCCAATGTGATCGGCCTGTGACTCATGGCTGTAACAGTGAGTATATATTGATTTCTTTTTTAGTTTAGTGTAGTAATCAAAGGACAAATAAATTTATAAATAATGATATCTCTAATTTAATTGATTCTTATTTATATTTTTATTTAATTTGATTTGATTTTGCTTTAAATTTATTCATCAGAATGATATCTAATCTCATCTATTCTGTTTTATGTTGTACTAAATTTTGTTTCACATGAACAAATGGATGTCTTGAACGAATCAGGGAAAATGTGTTTAAGAATCAGCCAAATGTGTTCAGTATATATTACATGGTATTTAGATCTTTCAACCTTCCTTTTTATAATTTTTATTGATTTATTGGATGCATTTAAAATTTTTGATTGATCTAATTAGATCTTTCAACCTTCTTTTTTATAATTTTTATTGATTTATTGGATGCATTTCAAAAATTTTGATTGATCTACTGAATGCATTTTAAATGGTAGAGGTAGATTAAATTGTTCATTAACATCAGCTTTATGATTTTTGAATTATTTATGTTAAGATTTTATCACATAAAAAGAGTAATTAAAGAATCCCAGTCCAACAAGAAACTGCGTTGTGCGCTGTTCATGGCTTGTCTAACTAGGAGCAGAATTAAACGGTTAGGTGTTGTTTCTATCCCATCTTTTGCTGGATTTCTCCACGTCCAAATAGAGTCCATAAACCTATAACAATTTGTAAATTATAAAATCGAATTTATAAACTCAGTTTATAATAAGTAATACCTCATAATAATGTTTCTCCTTCCTTTCTTTTGTTACGTGATTGGGGATGTTGTAAAATTTGTTACGTGATCGATGTAAAATTTCTCTCATTCCTTTGTAAAATTATGGTGATCGGAATCTTGTAAAACTATATCATAAGAAATTTAAATATGACTTATGTAAAAACTATTAAAATTATTCTAATAAAAGCAATAGACATGATGTGATTCTTTTAAACTAGGATCTAGTTGTGATTCTAAGTATGTAAAAATGGAGTGATCTTCACTATTTTAAACGAATATCTTCTTCTTCCTAGTTACAAACTCTTACTAATTAAACGAATATCTTCTTCTTCCTAGTTACAAACTCTTACTAATTGTTACTAATTTTCTAAATTGTTACTAATTGTTACTAATTGTTACTAATTTTCTAAATTGTTACTAATTTTTTAATTGTTACTAATTGTTAAACGAATATCCTAATTGTTACTAATTTTCTAAATTTCTATTAAATTTCACAGTTACTAAATTTCCCAAAAAGTTGTTACATGAATAGAGTGCTCATTCTCACATGCTCTCTATTAACAATGCATGTCATTACTGATATCAATAATATCCTTTGTATATTTCCTTAAATATATTGAAAATTGTTGTCAAAAAATGTGTAAAATGCAATGAGAAGTATTATAATACTAAGAACTGTTTATATGATATATGTTCATAGCAATGGACAGATACATCTATATCTGTTGGCATTGAGATTAATTAAAAAATGAGCAGAAAAAAAACAAAACCAATTAAATTCTCTTAAATTTGAACTTTACCTATAAATGTATACAACACTGTCATTAGAGTTATTTCCTATTAACTTAATCCACCCCTAAATCATATGCTCTGAAACGAAATAACCTTATGCAAATTTGAAAAGATTTTGCGTATTTTTTTGACAAAGTTATTTTGTCATTTTAACCTTTTTACCTCTTCATAAGTATTTTGACATTCTTACTAATAACCAAATTAATCTATAATTCTTTAATTTACTAAAAAGCTAATAAAAGTAAAATACTAATTAATACAATATTTTATACATTCTTTCTAATAACCAAATTAATCTATAATTCATTAGTTTACTAAAAAATTAATAAAAATAAAATACTAGTTTATACAATATTTTATATAAGTGATAAATTAAAATTTATTAACTCAATACTTAATATAATAATTTTATTTACTTCCACAGTTTACAGAAACACATTGTTACAATATTTTATATAAATAACAAAATTGAAATTTATTGACTCAATACTTAATTTTATTTACTTCCACGGTCTACAAAACCACATGGTTATCTGATCATTGTTGTTTTCCTTAGAAAACTCCCTAGTGCAATTACGCAACAACATTGAAACGCCACCGTCACATGTATCCATATTTTATTTTCAAAATTTAGGAATCAAATTTGAAAATAATAAAAAATGCTCGCTCGATTGAGCACATGCATTCACGGGATGTATAGTCTTCAATAAGTATTTACGTGGTGCAACTAATAGATTAATAGATCATTAATAGTGCCTTCGCAAACCCTCAAAGCAGTTCCCTACATTCAATTCCGTCCGTGTTTCTTTGTCAAAAATAACTATTATCCATGATTACAGTTGTAGAGGAATCTTATTTTACCTGATCTCAATATTTTGTGTAAATCTATTATTTCTATATTCTATTATTATGCGATCTCAATATTTTTGTGTAAATATGTGACTCATTTAATAAATCTTAGAACATGATTTGAATCCTTAATAAATTCAGATTTTGATTAAAACCTGATTTGAATTCTTAGCAAATTTATCATTCTGCCATCTCAATATTTAAGTGTAAATGTGTAACTCGGGATTGGTTGTTTCTCAAAGAATAGTCTATCTATTCAATTTGGTGTTTCTTGTGGTGAACAGGTTGAAATAATGTAACTACGAAGAGCATTCTTATTATTTTGTTATTGGATTAAATCCCCATTGTGGATTAATCATGTCATTATTATTATTTTTATTATTAGATTAATCCCCATTGAGGATTAATCAAGTCGGTAATTGTATAA
>ML784776.1:29699-56833 GCA_009831015.1 Picea engelmannii | reverse complement strand
ATGCTTATGACCTAGTTGTTAGACGTAAAGCATAACACCGATGATTCCTCTCTTCTGACCTCGTTGTTAGACGTAAAGCGAGATGTTGATGTGTTCCTTGCTTCTGACCTAGTTGTTAGATGTAAAGAAAGATGAGTCATGCTTCTGACCTAGTTGTTAGACATAAAGCATGACACTGTGATTACTCGCTTCTGACCTAGTTGTTAGACGTAAAGAGAGATGATGATATTACTTGCTTCTGACCTAGTTGTTAGATGTAAAGCAAGATGTGACTCACACTGAGCTGTGATGTTAAGCTAGTGTAGTACTGTGATGTGACAGCCTAGGGCTGTAATGAGGTATCATTTTTATTGATACATGTTTGATGCAGATGATGATAGCATTCTTTTGAGAATGATGATGTTGCTGATGAAGAAAACTTCTGATGACTCGTAAATGTGCTAGACAATTGTTCATGATGATATTGATGATACTGTCCTCGAGATGCCACCGATGATGCAGACCTTTCTCGCCTGATGCTGATGAAGACTGATGAAGAATACCCTTCTTGTTAAGGGGGAGTGTTGAAATAATGTAACTACGAAGAGCATTCTTATTATTTTGTTATTGGATTAAATCCNCATTCAGGATTAATCAAGTCGGTAATTGTATAAGGACCAAATCCCCTTTTGCAGATTGGTCATCGGACAATTATAATGTGCAGAATAAGAAGTCGGCCCCGACAGTTATAATGAAAGGGCCAGATTTAATTATTGGTGGATTTACCCACCCAGTGTGAGAGGTCAGCCCTGCCAGATGGTGACTCTTCACACGTGCCAGATTGATATAAATAAGAGGCTAGCGCCTCACTTCTAAGACACACTTCACTTTCTCATGATCTTATGAGGCAAGCTCCAATTCCAAGTTGGAGAGAGGAGAAGAAGGGTGGCGCATCTCTTGAGGAGGAATTTTTATGTATTGGTTGAGTTATCTCTTGAACATTGTATAAGCTATTTATGATAAGGAAGTTTTTGTTGGGTTTTCTTCCCCTAGAGGGTTTCCCAGGATAAATGCTATGTCTCTTGTGGATGTGTGTTTCTCAGTGATCTTGTTCTTATTATGCTCTTATCTTTATGAAATGCAAAGAACTATAATAATGGCATAAACATTAACACAATCATTAATAGTTGTGTATTGGAATCTTATCTCATATAGAATCAGTTATTAATCAACTTTTAAAAAAAATGTAAAGACAACTTTAATTTTAAAAAAAATGCAAAATTTTAACTTTAAAAAACAATAAACAGTTGTAGTTAAGTTTTTGAAATCAAGTCAAAACCAATCAAAGATCTATGGCCTGATTCAAATTCTGGTGACTTAGACAATAGATAAGGGGCTATCTCTCCTTTCTGTATCAACTTTGTCCTCTCCTAGATTCAAGCCATGACTTTCTGTATCAACTTCGTCCTCATATCTAAGAGATTCTCATTTCCAATTAGATCCTGATGATCAGTGCTCGGCTTGCCCCACCATATCAATGAGATTCCCATTTAGTTTATTTTTTATTATATATATATATTTTTAAATATATTTTGATTTAGAAAATATAAATTTAGTTTTCATATTTAATATATTTTAAGATAAAGAGTAATTATTATAATATCCTAAAATAAGTTGGTTTATATTTTGTTACACTATAAAAATAGTTAAAATTTATTTTGTAAATAGTAGATAAGTTGGTTAATATTTTGTTACATTATAAAAATAGTTAAAATCTATTTTGTACATAGTATATAAGTAGGTTAAAGAAAATCATTATCAATATATTTTAAATTTATCTATATATTTTGAAATTTTGTATCTTTTAAAATAGGTCTTTTCTTTAATTTTATAAAATGTTATGATAATAATTATAATTGAAAAATTATATTATATACATATTGTTAAGGTTATTTGAAAAAGAGGTTATATTATCAATGTTTATGTATTTTTTGAAAGGAAGAATTCTACCAAATATCACATATTGGAGCATGAAAATTAGTTATATTTTCTACAATTCATTTACAAATTTTTTAAATAAGAAAACTAAATTCTATGGAATTTGAAAATAAAATTCTATGAAATTTGTTAAACAATACCATAAGAGTATTTTTATACATTTGTTTCGGAATATAATTTGAATTTTTATTTCAATATGAATGTATTGGATAATGAGTAATTTTCTTTCTTTTCTGAATTTTAGGAAACCTTTTAGAAATATTTTCAAAGGTGAAATTTTAAGTATGGTAGGGATTTATTAGGATTCATATATTTTATGAAATTTTTAGTGAAATAAATAGTTTTAGAAAAAATAATTACTTTTATTTTCTTAAAAAAATATTTTAATTTTTTTTCAATTCTTGTTTTTTTTTGTTTTTTTTTAAATTGATTTTGTTTTTTATTTTTAAATATAAGTTGATATAAAAAATAAAAGTTTACATTTCCTACTATATTCTTTTAATATAAATTAATTTAAAGAATAATTACTTTTATATAGCATAGTATATTGGTTGATGTTTTGTTAAATTAGAATGTAAGGGTTATTTTGTATGTGATATGTAGGCTTTAAGAATTTCATCATTAAAAATATATTTTTAATTTTTGTCACTTCAAAGTCAAGGTGATCTTTTTTTTAAGGTTTATCAAATTTTATGATAAACTTAAAATGTTATGATTGAAAATTTTACTATACTACAAGACTAATATTGTTTGTTTCTAAATATTGTATACATATTGTTAAGGTTATTGTTTTTCTTTAAATGATTATTGTATAAAATGTTTTTATAGGTTATTACTTTTCTAATTGTTCATTTGAAATATTTATGCAAAGAAATTATATAGAAATTATTAGTGGTGATTGTTATGCTTGTTGTGTGTGTGATAGATAGATAATTGTATTTACATTTATTTTGGTTTTTTATATTTTATTTGCAGAGCATTTTATAAAGTACATGAGTTACTCCTATCAAGGAACACAACATTCCAATTGTAGTCTTCTCGTATTGGGCATAATCCCTATTTATTCCATGGAACCTATATTGTCCATAACCCCTATTCATCCGAGGGAGCCTGTATATTTGAAGATAAGATTGAGTAATCGTTGAGTGATAAGGTGACTAAAGTTTGGTTTGAATGTATGGGCCTTTGTTCTAGTAATAGGTGGAGGGAGATATCTCCGAGAGAAGCCCTCTGAGTGCACCCAAGGAGTGCGCATCTGAACTTTGTGGATTCAGAAAAGAATATGCCAGGAGGGCACCTTTGAGTGATAACAAATCAAGGGAAACCTCAAGGTTACTGAATACCTTGGAGGGTAAAATGTGCAGAGGAATCATAGAGAGACAGAGTCATTGTGAACTCTATAGATCTATTCGATGTGGGCATCGATAAGGTGCAAGTGTGCACAAGGAGAAATCTTAGACTTCAAGGAGAAGAGTATCAGAGGAATATAATCACAGAGTTGTTGAACACTCTATAGGAAAAACTCAACAAGTTGTGCTTTGAGTGGGAGGATGCAAGGAGGGCATTAGAATCCTTTGAAGGGAGCGGAAGGGTTGAGACCCTTAGGAGAATGAGTACATAAAAAATCTTAGAAGAGATAGAGAAAGGAGTGTGTAGGATATGGACTTAGTCCAAGCCAAAAATCTCAAGAGGAGAAGAACAAGTTAAGACCCAAGCATTTGGGCTTGCAGCAGAAGGTTCAGAGGCCGAAACCTTTGAACACTTAAAAATTTTCCCAATCTCAGAAGAATGAAGAAGCTCAAGAGGAGGAGAAACAACTCCATTACATTAGTTGTGGGAAGAAATATGGACCATTGAATCCATTTCCAAACAACCAAGGGAGCGCATTGAAGAATAAATGGATCCCAGTCGTAGGATCTGAGCATAGAGGATTGAAATCAATCCAATCAAGCTAAATTGCATGGGCCTTAAGTCCTTTGAAAGTGCATAGGATAACATGATAACTAAAGTCCTGAAGGCCCGAAGCAGACAGGGACCATCCATATTCTAGGAGGACAGGTGGTGGATGATCTGAGACTTTGGAGAAAAAGTACATCGGGAGTTATTAGACAAGAAGAAAGAGGAATCATCGAAGAGCCGAATGCCAAAATAGATCTAGGTCATTGTTCATCAAGAGACACATGTTGACAGATATGAGACTTCGGGGAAAGTCACTTCAGAGGATTTCAAGTGTGGAGTGTGAAAAACTGTCAAAGCTCCAGAGACCAAAGTAGATCGCAACCTTTAATTAAAGAGAACATGTGGTGAGAAATCCAAAAGTTTGAAGGCTTAATGCTCTGAAATGATGTCGACCTGAGCATAGAATATCTGGACTATCAGATCCAGAGGGTCACGTGGCAAGAATCCATCATCTTTGAGTGAAATCACTCCAGGAGGAATGAGTGTGCAAGAGTTTGAAACTCTCGAAGCCCGAATAGTCAAAGAATATATGGACCATTGGATCCAAAGGGACACGTGGTGGAAATCCATCAGTTTTGGGTGAAAGTGCTCTAAGAGAAAGTGAGCATGAAGTTCAGCCTTCTGAAGGCTGAAGTCCCAAAGTGGACCAAATATGTCAATTTGAAGGGAGGGCATGCATCCATAGATTGTGGAGATCTGGGAGTGCATGTGAAAGGAGGAATATCTCAGTCGTCGGTCAAGAAGGATCGCCGAGATCACAGGATCAATGGTAACGTTGGATTGTGGGGACAGGAAGTGCTCGAACTTTAAAAATATTAGAGAGGACAGTAATTGAAACCATGATATTGCCAAAGGGACACATGGAAGCTGGCGGTGGATTTCACAGAGAAAAGAGGTATGGTCTCAAACTACTTTTGTCTGCCCCACAATCTTGTTCTTACATGAGGTCATGGCCCTAGGTCACATCTAGGAACAGGACTAGTAGAAGGAGCTAGTGCCCGTGAATTAAAAAGTGTGAAGAGTGTTAGAGGAAAGGCCTGTAGGTTCCATAGGACCTATGCCTAAGGAGAAAAGGGGGCCTATACAAGTTTATTTTGGTTCAAGAAGGAGCCCAAAGAGTCGATACGACACCTTGATTTGAACGATCTTAGACCAAGAGGTCGCAGAACGCCTAGGAGGGGAGGGGGGGATGCATCACTAAAGTAAGATAAAAAGGCTTAGGGTCAACAAAAACGACTATAATGACTACAAAAGACCCACAACTATTATAGGGGATATTTAGATTGTGGAATAGTATATGGATTCTATTTGGAGATTTTGAGAAATAAGTGTTATCACACTAAGTCACCTTGGGTATTTGAGTTTGTTTTTGTTTAAAAAGAAAAATTAAAAAAAAAAACCTTAGATTCTTATTTTCTCATTAAAATGAATTTCTCATCCTTTAAATGTTATTTATGAGAGGACCCCTTAATATGACTAAACGTTTGATTCATATCTCATGTGTTGATCCGCAATTCAATTTTTGGTCCTTAAACCCTTATGAGCTGATGGTCTATTGTTTATGTCCCCTCTCATGATTCATCCCTAGGTTGATACCTCCCATGACCAGGGTGATGTGACACACCTCTCTCATCGCTCATGACCTTGCATGCATACCTCATCATCCCCACTCACCTATCCATTCATTTTTTATTTGGAGAACGCTGCCGACTGAACAGGCATTTCCATAACACCTGTCACGATTATCATGCACCCACTCTAAGTCATGACTGCCTGGACTAATACCTTAGCCCTTGTTTTCAGTGCCTAAAGTCAGTTGAAATTTTTTCAAAAGATATTGCATTTATGATCCTTGGTAATGGTTTGTAAATTTGAAAGTTCAGTAGTGATGCATTGCGTAAGTTTTCAAGTTCAGATCAGATGATTGCATGCCCACTAAATATGATGTTGTGAGAGATTTCAGGGCCAAAGTTTCCTCAATCGCATCCTAAGTTCACACTGAGGAGCTCAATAGTTGTCGAATTCACAGGTATCCTATGCAACCTCCTTTGCATATTAATTTTCATAGGATATTTGTGCTCGGGTTTCAGTTTGCTAAGCTGGCAAGGTAGTATAAGAGCCATATTTTCATTCTTGTAAACATCTTCGCTCATATCCATAGTCTGATTATTATGTTTAGTCATATCCTTTGAAAGTCATAGGCCTGGAATAACCCATCCTCTGTGTATGCATTGCACTATGCAGAGGAGTTGCTCAAACCTCTCTGATTATCCTTCTCTTCTTTTCATCTTGTACGAAGAGTTAGTTCATAATTACTTCCTCATAGTATACACTCTGAAAACCTTTGTGAGCCTAAAAGTCCATTTCTCATAGCCAAGTTCATTTTATAAGCACTATTAATTGGGAGGGCCATCCTTGTGCTTTTGATACTTAAATTGAATTTTTGTGGTCAACGACATCCCTTACAGCCTCTTAAGAACACTCTTTCTGAGTCATGGAGACCCCTTAGTCAAAGAAATCACACAATGGTGGCAAGATAGTTCGAATAGAACCTGTGGACATGTGCCTTTTTGACACGAAACCCATGGAAATGGAAATGTTTCGAAGACCAAGATGCCTTTCCTTCTTCCATAATAACATGCAGAGAGGCCACTCAGAAGTAGAAAAACAATTTGCACTAAATTTTGATCGCAAGAAAACCATAGTTGGAGATTTGGAATTTGAGATGACTGAAGCTTCCATATCAGCTGCAATAGGGATTCCCATTTCAGGAGAAAATTGGTTCAAGGCCATGGTATTGAGTTCACCTTTCATTAAAGATATCTTCAAGCCTGAATACCAAGCCAATGATTTATCTAAGAATGTTTGAAGGAATCAGTTGATTGACCAATTTGACAGAATGTTGAAAATCATACATATATATTTTAGTTGTGAAGGGAGATTTAACACCCTGTACCATTACCACATAAGGTTGTTGTTTCATTTTACTGGTAAGGTTCAGATGAATATTCTATATTACCTGTTGAGAAGTATAGGTAAAATGGCAGATAGGGTGCAAGCCAAATCCAAGGATGCGGACTCCATCCTTTTCCATTATGGACTTATCAATATGCTTGTCTCTGAAGAGTTGGGAAAGAAAGAGATATCTAGGGAGAATTTTTTGGTCTCTTCTCACTTTAAGCTGGACCCAACACCTACCCCCCAATCACAAATTTCAGGCTCTTCATCCCCTACCAGTACTAAAAAAGGGATCAACAAGAAGAGAAAGGTCAGAGCCCCTGTTTCAGAGATCAATAAGCAGGTCGGAGAAGATGAGGAGCAGGTATGTCCTTCCCAACATAGATATTTCTCACCACCACCTCCACCAGGGTTAGAAGAAGTTCCATATTCTACCAAGATGACATCAAAAAAAGGGAAGAAGCTTCTCTTTCCCTCTCCTTCTACAACAATTAAAATCAAAGCTAAAATACCTTTCACCGGGTCATCAATTCCTAAGGGGGATTTCAAAGAAGAACCTTTACAAGAAACCCCTGTACATAAAATGAAGGGTAAAGGTACCAAAAGACCTTTGGAGAGGAAAGATGAAATCCCTATGAAGGATTGTAAAAATTCTATGAAAAATAAAGAAAAGGTTGTGTGCAAGAGAAGAAGCATAAAGGAAAAGGTTTTGAGAATACTGATGAAACATGCAAGGAAAATCTTATACAAATGGAAGAAAAGGATGGTGAGAAGCCTTCTGAGATTGCACATGTCCCCAACCCTCTTGGCAGCCAGACCTACAAAATACTTATTAAGCAGCTTAGGGATGCAAGGATAGAAATAGATCATCTCAAAGCATAAGACATGGTCCACTTGGCTTAGATGAATGAGATCATGATTGGCTACAACCATACCCTAGACTTGGCAAGGTTCGCAGTGTGAAAGGCTCTGCCTCTTCGTAAACAACTAAAGAATCTTTACAGACAAAACAGGGGTTTCCAGGCTCAGAACAGGAAGATAAAGGCATAACTAAAGAATTTCCAAGATGAATTAACCCAAAAGAATTTATAGTTGTTGGTTAAGCCTGCCATTGAAGATGACAAAACAATAGCTAAGGAGAGCACAAATATACTGAAGCCTACCAGTGCTAAGAAGAAG
This sequence comes from Picea engelmannii, assembly GCA_009831015.1. Taxonomy (NCBI): domain Eukaryota; kingdom Viridiplantae; phylum Streptophyta; class Pinopsida; order Pinales; family Pinaceae; genus Picea; species Picea engelmannii. Next base: position 48,760 of record ML784776.1, on the reverse strand, counting down.
AAGTCTATTGTGTTAGTTGAAGACACTCTTTCCACCAGGAAGTGTGTGAGGCTAACTGCTAAAATGACAAAGTAGCTGGTAGTGGTAAACCCCATTTTTTAAATTTGTTCCTTCTTGGGAAGGTTAACTGATATGCACATATTAAGTTTTTCCACCTATACAAGCTTCTAGATGTTTAGCTATATGAATTTTGGTAATTTTGCCAAATACTAGTTTCACTCAGTGGTAAAAGCACCTAAGTAAATTGATTTGTAATCATGGAAGGAAAAAAACAACTCTACACACGTTCAAGAGTCAAAGACGTTGCATTTTAGCTTAGCTACCCAAACTCTTATGCAGACGCAGCATAGGTGGTTCTACGTAATATTTTATAGAATGCAGAATTGTTACACATGCGCTACCCATAGGCGTTGCGTAATATCTTACAGAGAGCAGGTTTACACACAGACGCTACTCAATTTTTCAATAGAGGACAAATGTAGTTGCATACATGTAACACATGGGATCTACCTTCTCTCCTTGTTCCATTCTAGGGGGCGCTACACAAAATTGCTACCCAAGGGAGTAGCCAGGACTAATCCAACAATTTTGGATAAGTTAATAATGGATTAAATGACAGAAGTAGCACTTGGCATGTAGAGGACAACTACAATATCCAAAGGTACACATGTCAAAACAAGGGTTGAGCAACAAAAGATGATCAAAGCAGTTAGAAGCATGATTGGGTTAAGTCACGAACACTTCCATGTTCTATAGCATAGGTTGTTATCTTAGTTGTTAGAATAAATAAATGTTCTAAGATTTTTAAGGAAAAGAGGCCATCTCGTACTTCCAGTTGTTGCCTCCATTTCTTGATATAAATAGATAGGTGAATTTCTTTAATGGGTTCGGATTGTAGAGCAAGGCTCCCAAGAAACTATAATATTTTGATAAAGTGGTTGTGATCTAGTATGTACTGGACTTAATAATTTTTTACTAATAGAAATCATCTCTTATTTCAGATTATTTTTTTCTAATTCTAAATGTTGATATTCGAATGCTTCATATGGATGATTGTGGTAATGATGTGATGGATGTTTGATCATTTTATTGTCATGGTGCTTATTTATCTCCTTAGTTTCTAATTTCAAGAAGATCTTTTTTTTAGAAAATTTCTTCCTTGGGGATTTCGTGGACCTAATGTTTGTAGTATCTCTTACATTCTTCTCATTCAAGTCTTCCTTCTATCCATATTTACTCCCTAACTACAGGTTGAAGCTAGCTAAGACCTTATTTTTTGTTACATATTATCCCTATTTCTGAATGTGGATATTATCATTCCAATTTTTTTCCACTTGACCTTTCAAAAAACACTCATACTTTCACATATCATCTGATGGGTAATGGGCTTACTTTCCTTGCAATAAGAAAGTGACTCCTAGTGCTAACATTTTTGGTTCCGTTGTCGGGGAACGATTTGAAGACTTTTCCCTAGGATAGAACAAAAATGCTTACTAGCTCTCAAGGTGCATTGGGACTTAGTATTTTGAAGATTCATCTTGCACCTTGCGACTCCATTGATTCAGCTCTAGCGCCTAAAGGTAGACATACGAGATCAAATACACAGTTACATTTGGTTTCACCTGTGGCTGACCCAAAGAAGATAATCAAGAACGGAAAAGATTCTAAAAAAGGTTTATCTGCTACTACTACAAGTGCTTCTAGTTATTTGCGTGATTCCACTCTTAATACTCCAACTATTTTATCAAGTAAGCTTCCTTTATCTTCTGCTAAAGTATCTAAAAATATAGTTTTTGAAGAGTTTCCTGTTGAATACTCTACCTTTGAAACTGAATTGAAATAAGAAAACATTGATATATTCTCCTCCCCTAATATTGAGAAGTGATTTAGTCTTGATAGTTTTGAATATTTCCCTACATTAGGTTTTGCTACACCTCTCTCTGTTAAAATTTTAGCTGCTCAAGAAGAAGGAACTTCATCTCCTTCTCATACCTTACCATCCTCTTCCAAGACTCCATCTATTGTTGTGAATAATAAAATCTCCCCTTTGTCCTTTTCTCTTTCTCCTAATCTACACACAACCAGATCTCTTTCTCCGGCTTTTTCACCTAGAATCCAAAATCAAATGGTGGTTGTTAACCCCCCTGCAAATAGGATGGATGTCATAGTGGCTGCAAGATGCCATAGGGCATTAGAACCCTTTGAAGGGAGCAGAAGGGCTGAGACCCTTAGGAGAATGAGTAAATAAAAAATCTCAGAAGATATAGAGAAAGGAGTGTGTACGATATGGACTTAGTCCAAGCCAAAAATCTCAAGAGGAGAAGAACAAGTCAAGACCCAAGCATTTGGGCTTGCAATAGAAGGTTCAGAGGCTGAAACCTTTGAACACTTAAATTTTTTTCCCAATCTCATAAGAATGAAGAAGCTCAAGAGGAGGAGAAACAACTCCATTACATTAGTTGTGGGAAGAAATATGGACCGTTGAATCCATTTCCAAACAACCAAGGGAGTGCATTGAGGAATAAATAGATCACAGTCGTAGGATCTAAGCGTAGAGGATCAAAAGCAGTCCAATCAAGGTAAATTGCATGGGTCTTAAGTCCTTTGAAAGAGAATAGGATAATGTTATAGCCGAAGTCATGAAGACCTGAAGTAGACAGGGACCATCCATATTCTAGGAGGATGGGTGGTGGAGGATCTGGGACTTTGGAGAAAAAGTACTTCGGGAGTTATCAGACAAGAAGAAAGAGGAATCATCGAAGAGCTGAATGCCAAAATAGATCTAGATCGTTGTTCATCAAGTGACATGTGTTGATAGATATGAGAGTTTGGGGAAAGTCAGTTCGGAGGATTTCAAGTGTGGAGTGTGAAAAACTCTCAAAGCCCTGGAGGCCAAAGTAGATCGCAACCTTTCATTGAAGAGAGCATGTGGCGAGAAATACAAAAGTTTGAAGGCTTAACGCTCTAAAATGAAGTTGGCCTGAGCATAGAATATCTAGACTATCAGATCTAGAGGGACATGTGGCAAGAATCCGTCGTCTTTGAGTGAAATCACTCTAGGAGGAATGAGTGTGCAGGAGTTTGAAACTCTCGAAGCCTGAATAGTCGAAGAATATATGGACCATTGGATCCAAAGGGACGCGTGGTGGAAATCCATCAATTTTGGGTGAATGTGCTCTGAGAGAAAGTGAGCGTGAAGTTCAGCCTTCCGAAGGTTGAAGTCCCAAAGTGGACCAAATATGTCATTTTGAAGGGAGGGCATGCATCCATAGATTATGGAGATCTGGGAGTGCATGCGAAAGGAGGAATATCTCAGTCGTTGGTCAAGAAGGATTGCCAAGATCATAGGATCAATGGTAGCACTGGATTGTGGGGACAGGAAGTGCTCAAACTTTAAAAATATTAGAGAGGACCGCAATTGAAACCATGATATTTCCAAAGGGAGGCGTGGTAGCTGGCGGTGGAATGCAGGGAGAAAAGAGGTATGGTCTCAAACCACTTTTGTTTGCCACACAATCTTGTGCTTTCATGAGGTCATGGCGCTAGGTCACATCCAGGAATAGGCCTAGTAGAACGAGCTAGTGCCCATGAATTAAAAAGTGCGAAGAGTGTTAGAGGAAGGGTCTGCAGGTTCCACAGGACCTATTCCTAAGGAGAAAAGGGGGCCTGTACAAGTTGATTTTGGTTCAATAAGGAGCCCAAAGAGTCAATATGACTCCTTGATTTGAACGATATTAGACCGGGAGGTTGCAGAACACCTAGGAGGGGAGGGGGGGCTGCATCACTAACTTAAGATAAAAAGGCTTAGGGTGACCATCAACAACTAAAATGACTACAAAAGACCCACAACACTTATAAGGGATATTTAGATTGTGGAATAGGATATGGATTCTATTTGGATATTTTGAGAAATAAGTGTTATCACACTAAGTCACCTTGGGTATCTGAGTTTTTTTTTGTTTAAAAAGAAAAATTAAAAAAAAAAAACCTTAGATTCTTATTTTCTCTTTAAAATAAATTTCTCATCCTTTAAATGTTATTTATGAGAGGACCCCTTAAGATGACTAAACGTTTGATTCATATCTCATGTGTTGATCCACAATTCATTTTTTGGTCCTTAAACCCTTATGAGCTCATGGTCTATTCTTTATGTCCCCTCTCATGATTCATCCCTAGGTTTATACCTCCCATGACCAGGCTGATGTGACACACCTCTCTCATCACTCATGACCTTGCATGCATACCTCATCATCCTCACTCACCTATCCATTCATTTTTTATTTGGAGAACGCTGCCCACTCAGCAGGCATTTCCTTAGTGCCTATCACAATTATCATGCACCCACTCCAAGTCATGATTGCCACGACTAATACCTTAGCCCTTGTTTTCAGTGCCTCAAGTCGGTTGAAATTTTTTCAAAATATATTGCATTTATGATCCTTGGTAATGGTTTGTAATTTTTAAAGTTCAGTAGTGATGCATTGCGTAAGTTTCCAAGTTCAGATAAGATGATTGCATGCCCACTAAATATGATGTTGTGAGAGATTTAAGGGCCAAAGTTTCCTCAATCGCATCCTATGTTCCCAGTGAGGAGCTCAATAGTTGTCGAATTCACAGGTGTCATGTGCAACCTCCTTTGCATATTAATTTTCATAGGATATTTGTGCTCGGGTTTCAGTTTTATAAGCTTGCAGGGTAGTATAGGAGCCATATTTGCATTCCTGTAAACATCTTCACTCATATCCATAGTCTGATTATTATGTTTAGTCATAGCCTTTGAAATTCACAAGCCTGAAATAGCCCATCCTCTGTGTATGCATTGTCCTATGCAGAGGTGTTTCTCAAACCTCTCTGATTATCCTTCTCTTCTTTTCATCCTTTACGAAGAGTCAGTTTGGAATTACTTCCTCATAGTCTACACTATGAAAACCTGTGTGAGCCTAAAAGTCCATTTCTCATAGCCAAGTTCATTTTATAAGCACTATTAATTTGGAGGGCCATCCTTGTGCTTTTGAGACTTGAATTGAAGTTTTATTGTCAATATCATCCCTTACAACCTCTTAGGAACCCTCTTTCTGAGTCATGGAGACCCCTCAGTCAAAGAAAGCACACAATGGTGGCAAGATAGCTCGAATAGAACCTGTGGACATGTGCCTTTTTGACACGAAACCCATGGAAATGGAAATGTTTCGAAGACCAAGATGCCTTTCCTTCTTCCATAATAACATGCAGAGAGGCCACTCAGAAGTAGAAAAACAATTTGCACTAAATTTTGATCGCAAGAAAACCAGAGTTGGAGATTTGGAATTTGAGATGACTGAGGCCTCCATCTCAGCTGCAATAGGGATTCCCATTTCAGGAGAAAATTGTTTCAAGGCCATGGTATTGAGTTCACCTTTTGTTAAAGATATTTTCAAGTCTGAATACCAGGCCAATGATTTATCTAATAATGTTTCAAGGAATCTGTTGATTGACCAGTTTGATAGAATATTGAAAATCATACAGATATATTTTAGTTGTGAAGGGAGATTTAACACCCTGTACCGTTACCACATAAGGTTGTTGTTGCATTTTACTGGTAAGGTTTAGATGAATATTCCATATTACCTGCTAAGAAGTATAGGTAAAATGGAAGATAGGGGGAAAGCCAAATCCAAGGATGTCGACTCCATCCTTTTCCACTCTGGACTTATCAAGATGCTTGTCTCTGAAGAGTTGGGAAAGAAAGAGATCTCCTGGGAGATTTTTTTCTTCTCTTCTCACTTTAAGCTGGACCCAACACCTACCCCCCAATCACAAATTGTAGGCTCTTCATCACCTACCAATACTAAAACAGGGATCAACAAGAAGAGAAAGGTCAGAGCCCCTATTTCAGAGATCAATAAGTAGGTCGGAGAAGATGAGGAGGAGGTATGTCCTTCCCCAAATAGAGATTTCTCACCACCACCTTCACCAGGGTTAGAAGAAGTTCCATATTCTACCAAGGTGACATCAAAAAAAGGGAAGAAGCTTCTCTTTCCCTCTCCTTCTCCAATAGCCAAAATCAAAGCTAAAATACCTTTCACCAGGTCATCAATTCCTAAGGGGGATTTCAAAGGACAACCTTTACAAGAAACCCCTGTACATAAAATCAAGGGTAAAGGTACCAAAAGACCTTTAGAGAGGGAAGATGAAATCTCTGTGAAGGATTGTAAAAATTCTATGAAAAATAAAGAAAAGGTTGTTATGCAAGAGAAGAAGCATAAAGGAAAAGGTTTTGAGAATAATGATGAAACATGCAAGGAAAATCTTATACAGATGGAAGAAAAGGATGGGAAGAAGCCTTCTGAGACTGCACATGTCCCCAACCCTCTTGGAAGCCAGACCTACAAGACATGGTCCACTTGGCTTATATGAATGAGATCATGATTGGGTACAACCATACCCTGGACTTGGCAAGGTTCCCAGTGAGAAAGGATCTGCCTCTTCGTAAATAGATGAAGAATATTTACAGACAAAATAGGGGTTTCTAGGCTTAGAACAGGAAGCTAAAGGCATAACTAAAGAATTTCCAAGATGAACTAACCAAAAAGAATTTATAGGTGTTGGTTAAGCCTGCCATTGAAGATGACAAAACAGTAGCTAAGGAGAGCACAACTATATTGAAGAAGCCTACCAGTGCTAAGAAGAAGAAGTCTATTGTGTTAGTTGAAGACACTCTTTCCACCAGGAAGTGTGTGAGGCTAAGTGTTAAAATGACAAAGTAGCTTGTAGTGGTAAACCCCATTTTTTAAATTTTTTCCTTCTTGGGAAGGTTAATTGATATGCACATATTACATTTTTCCACCTATACAAGCTTCTAGGTGTTTAACTATATGAATTTTGGAATTTTTTCCAAATACTAGTTTCACTCAGTGGTAAAAGCACCTAAGTAAATTGATTTGTCATCATGTAAGGACAAAAACAACTCTACAGACATTCATGAGTCAAAGACATTCCATTTTGGCTTAGCTACCCAAACCCTTATGCAGACACAATGTAGGTGTCGCTGCATAATATTTTACGGAATGCAGAATTGTTACACAGGCACTACCCATAGGCGTTGCGTAATATCTTACAGAGAGAAGGTTTGCACATAGACACTACTCAATTTTGCAACAGAGGACAAATGTAGCTGCATACATGTAAGACGTGGGCTCTACCTTCTCTCCTTTTTCCATTCTAGGGGGCGCTACACAAAATTGCTACCCAAGGGAGTAGCCAAGACTAAGCCAACAATTTTGGATAAGTTAATAATGGATTAAATGATAGAAGTAGCACTTGGCGTGTATAGGAAAACTACAATATCCAAAGGTACACATGGAAAAAGAAGGGTTGAGCAGCAAAAGAGGATCAAAGAAGTTAGAAGCATGATTGGGTTAAGTCACCAACACTTCCCTGTTCTATAGCATAGGCTGTTATCTTAGTTGTTAGAATAAATAAATGTTCTAAGATTTTTAAGGAAAAGAGGCCATCTCATACCTCCAGTTGTTTCCTCCCTTTCTTGTTATAAATAAATAGGTGAATTGCTTTAATGGGTTCGGATGGTAGAGGAAGGCTCCCAAGAAACTGTAATATTTTGATAAAGTGGTTGTGATCTATTATGTATTGGACTTAAGAATTTTTTACTAATAGAAATCATCTCTTATTTCAGATTATTTGCTTCTAATGCTAAATGTTGATATTTGAATTCTTCATATGGATGACTGTGGTGAAGATGTGATGGATGTTTGATCATTTTATTGTCATGGTGCTTATTTAGCTCCTTAGTTTCTGATTTCAAGAAGATCTTTTTTTTTTAAATTTCTTCCTTGGGGATTTTGTGGACCTGATGTTTGTAGTATCTCTTAGATTCTTCTCATTCAAGTCTTCCTTCTATCCATATTTACTCCCTAACTACTGGTTGAAACTAGCCAAGACCTTATTTGTTGTTACATGTTATCCCTGTTTCTGAATGAGGATAATATCATTCCAATTTTTTTCTGTTTGACCTTTCAAAAAACACTCATACTTTCACATATCATCTGATGGGTACTGGGCTTACTTTCCTTGCAATAAGAAAGTGACTCCTAGTGCTAAAATTTTTGGTGCCATTGTCGGGGAATGATTTGAATACTTTTCCCTAGGATAGAACAACAATGCTTACTAGCTCTCAAGGTGCATTGGGACTTAGTATTTTGAAGATTGCATCTTGCACCTAGTGACTCCATTGATTCATCTCTAGCACCTAAAGGCAGACATATGAGATCAAATCTACAGCTACATTTGGTTTCACCTATGGATGACCCAGAGAAGATAATCAAGAATGGAAAAGATTCTAAAAAAGGTTTTTCTGCTACTACTACGAGTGCTTCTAGTTATTTGCTTGATTCCACTCTTAATACTGCAACTGTTTTATCAAGTAAGCTTCCTTTATCTTCTGCTAAAGTATCTAAAAATATATATTTTGAATATTTTCCTGTTGAATACTCTACCTTTGAAACTGAATTGAAATAAGAAAACATTGATATATTCTCCTCCCCTGATATTAAGAAGTGTTTTAGTCTTGATAGTTTTGAATATTTCCCTACATTAGGTTTTGCTACACCTCTCTCTGTTAAAATTTTAGCTGCTCAAGAAGTAGGAGATTCATCTCCTTCTCATACCTTACCATCCTCTTCCAAGACTCCATCTGTTGTTGTGAAGACTAAGATATCCTCTTTGTCCTTTTCTCTTTCTCCTAATCTACACACAACTAGATCTCTTTCTCCTGCTTTTTCACCTAGAATCCAAAATCAAATGGAAGTTGTTAACCCCCCTGCAAATAGGATGGATACCATAGTGGCTGCAATATATTCCCCTCCAGTCTTGCCTCAGCTGATGAATGCTTTTCCCCCTGGAGATTATTTGAAATACATGCCCAAGTTTACAAGAGAAGAAGATATAACAGTTGAGGAACATCTTGCTGCTTTCTATAGCTATGAAGATAACCAAAATATTGAAAATGAAAATGTTTGGATGAGAGTTTTCATCCAAAGCCTTTTTGGTGAAGCTAGGAAGTGGTTTAGGTTTTTGGCCCCTGGATCCATTATGGGTATTGAGGCATTGGATGAAGCCTTCTTGAGGCACTGGGGTGACAAAAAGGCTTTTCTATATTATATCACTGAATTTGGATCTTTGAAAAGGAAAGAAGGAGAGTCTATCTCTGACATTTCTAAAATGTTTAACAAAATGTACAAGAATATCCTTGATGAGATAAAACCCACCGAAGCCATGGCAAAAATCAGTTATGCCAGTTCTTTTGACTCCAAGTTTTTCCTTCTATTGAGAGAGAGAATGTCATCTTCCTTAGTTCATATGCAAGATGTTGCCTTAGTGGTAGAATCCGACATAATTGCTTCAGATAAGCTCAGGGGAAAATTTGACAGAGATAGGAGGAAAAATAGAGCTGAATCTTCCACTTCTAACTCTCTTGTTGTTCATTCACAGGTAGATGAGTTGAAAAAATTAGTAAAGTCCCTTTCTACTGAGATTGAGAAGTTAAAATCAGAAGGAAGACAACCATATAGAAATGCTCAGAACACTGAAAATAGAGGTAATTTCCTAAGACCGAACAATGCTCCCCAAATCCTTCCTAGAGATCCCAGAAACAGAGAGAGAGATGATCAAAGGATTCAAGCTCCTTTTTAGACTAATATCATTGCTGATGAAGAAGAAGAGAAGGTAGAGGTTGATCCTAAGATTCACTGTTTAGGTGATTCATCCCCATCCCCACACTTGACTCAATCCTCTTATGAGCAATATTTAATGGATATTCAAATCAACGAGTTAAGAAAGGGAGAACAAATGAAGGAAAATGCTAGTAGATATAATCTGATATCTAATAAAAATGAAGAAAAAAGTGCTTCCCTTAATCAACCTGTTTAGAAAGAAAATTCTTCGAAGACTCTGACAGTGAAAAGCAAGGAAAAAGATTTTCAAAACCCACAACTTCTGATCATAAATCCTCCTCTTGAAACCAAAGAGATTCTTAATCCTTCCCCCTCCTTTAGTTTTGATAATGGGATCCATAAAATTAAGATCCATGTACCATTTTTGGAATTGATAAAAAATGAAGAATTTAAAAAATATCTGACCAAAATGTTACAACCCGATGCCTTTCCTAATTCCATTTGATTCAATAACTCTGCAAGATGAAAAACCAGCTGTGATTTTAGGCCCTTTGATAGAATATAGAGATGACTCATCCCCTCCCTTCTATACTTCTCTCAATATTCATGACAAGGTGCTACATAACTATCTTTTCGATTCAGGGGCCTCCAATAATCTTATACCAAAATCTGTTATGGATGAATTTGGACTAGAAATCACCAAAACCTATCATGAGTTATATTCTTTCGACTCTAGGAAAGCAAAATGTTTCGGGGTCATTAAGGATATGGTTGTGACTCTAATTTAGCTGCCCATGAAAAGTATACTTATGGATGTTGTGGTGGTTGATTTTCCTCCCAAGTTTGGCATGCTCTTGTCAAGGTCTTGCATAAAAATATTTGGAGGAACCTTGCAGATGGATCTCTCATATGAAACTATCATGGGGTTTGATGGGGATCATAGAAGACTTTACAAAGAAGCCCAGCTGGCTTACATTATTAGTGATGAAGCAAACCCTGCTAATCATCCTATTTTTTCTCTTCATACCGATTTGGGGTCCAGCATTTTGCAGCTCACCGATGCTCCTGAAACTCCTCTTGAAATAAGAAAAAGGTTTGCTACCTTGTATAAACAACCTCCTCTAACCAATTCTATTTGGAATATGTTCTTTGATGGAGCCTCTTCTAAGGAAGGTGTCGGTGCTGGAGTGGTCTTTTTTTCACCAACTCAGGAAACCATATCTTTTTCATACAAACTATAATTTGAAACTACCAACAATGTGTTTGAGTATGAAGCTCTTATTTTGGGCTTGAGAGATGTAAAGGATATGGGAATTAAAAAATTGTCAGTATTTGGAGATGCTGAATTGATAGTCCATCAGACCAAAAATCTTTGCCAAACTAAGCACCCTAGGCTTAGATCTTATAGAAATGAAGTATGGGACCTAGTGGAGTTTTTTTTCTTTGAGTATGACATCTCTTTTATTCCACGAGAAGAGAACCTTGTGGCTGATTCTTTGGTTGTATCAGCAAGCCATTTTGGGATACCCATACCGCCAAAACTCAAGTATGATGTAGAAGTCAAATACAAGCCTTCTATACCAGACAATGTCAAATATTGGAAGGTGTTTGAAGATGATTTAGAACTCAAAAAATTTCTTGAGTCTGTTGATGAATTTGTTGCATTACACATTGATTAGGATCTTGATTCTGAAATTACTCCATATGTTGATGTTTTCCTTAACAGAATTGCTAATCATCATATCATGCAGCTACCTAGCAACCAGATTCCAAAAAGAGTAGTTCCTTTGGAAAAATTATTTGATGAAAATGATGTGGTAGTAAAAGGGAAAGTGTCTACTAATGATGTTGATATAATTGAGTGCAATTTCGGAATAGAGAAGGATCCAAAATATGTCAATTTTTCAAGCAACCTATCAAGAGAGCAGAGGGTTGAATATGTCAAATTGTTGAAGGAGTTTGCTGATGTATTCACATGGACTTACAAAGATATCCGAACTTATGACACAAGCATTATAGAGCACAAGATTCCATTAAAAGAATAGACTAAGAACTTCAGCCAAAAGTTGAGGCAAATCTATCCAATGTTACTGCCTATCATGGAGAAGGAGGTAAAAAATCTTTTAGATGAAAAAAATATTGTTCCTTTGAGATACTCCAAATGGATGGCTAATTTAGTCCCCGTGAGGAAAAATAATGGAGAAATAAGACTCGATGTCAATTTTTGGAATCTAAACAGAAGTTCTAAAAAGGATAATTACCTTTTCCCAAGATGGAGCATATATTACAGAGGGTGACAGGTGTGGCCCGAATGTCTATGGTTGATGGTTTTTCTGGCTACAACCAGATTTTTGTTTTGCTACAGGATAGAGAGAAGACTACTTTTACCACTTCTTTGGGTACATTCATGTACACCAAGATGCCCCTTGGTTTGATGAACGTGGGGGCGACTTTTCAGCAAGCTATGGACATAGCATTTATTGGGGAGAAGGATAAGTTTTTTTTTTATCTACTTAGATGACATAACCGTGTTCTCTCAATCTGATGAAGAGCACTACGATCATTTAAGAAAGGTATTCTTAAAATGCAGAAAATTTGGCCTCTCTTTGAATCTGAAAAATTCATTGTTCACCATGAAAGAAGGAAAATTATTGAGGCATATTGTGTCATCTGAAGGAGTGAGGATTGATTCCAGCAGGGTTGAAGCCATACTAACCTTAGCACTACCTAGATATAAAAAGGAAGTTCAATCTTTTCTAGGAAAGGTTAATTTATTAAGAAGGTTTTTGTCAAATTTTGTTGAGTTGCTCAAGTATATCACAGCCATGTTGAGGAAAGATAATGAAATCAAGTGGAATGTTGAGGCTCGTAGTTCTTTTGATCAAATAAATAAAGCTTTGACAGAAGCCCTGGTCCTAGTCATCCCAGACTACTCCAAGGACTTTGTTATTTTTTCTTTTGCCTCTTTTGATATAGTAGCAACAATTTTGTTACAGAGGAACTCTGAAATCTTAGAGCAGCCCATTGCTTTTTTCAGTCAGGCTTTGAGGGATGCATAATTAAAATATGACATTATGGATAAGAAAGCCTATGCATTGGTTAAAAGTCTTAAGTCCTTTAGAGTTTATGTGTTGCATTCAAGAGTTATTGCTTATGTTCCATCAGCTGATGTAAAAGAAATTCTTATTCAGCCTCATATTGACGAAAAATGCAACAAATGGATTGCTAAGATACTTGAATTTGATTTAGAATTTAGGCCTACCAAATCGGTCAAGTGCCAGGGTTTATCCAAGTTGTTGGCTGAATCAAATTTCTTAGTGTTGGGAGTAAATTTCATTGTTTTATGTTCATAAAAGAAGCAGACTGAATTAAACAATAGAGGTGCTCAGGCCAGCCCTGCATTGGAAAATTACAGTTGGTACAAGGACATTATATTTTTCTTGCAAAATATACAACCTCCAAGTGATATGGAAAAGAACAAGGGGAGAGCATTAAAACTCAAATCAATAAAGTATTGCTTGGTTGATCAAATTTTGTATTGTAAGGATCCATTGGGAGTGCTATTGAGATGCCTAGACCTGCAAGAGGCCCAAAGGATTATTTTTATTTTCATGATAGTTTGTGTGGGGGGCATCATTTTTGGAGGACTATTGCCTACAAGACTCTCAGGGCTGGGTATTTTTGGCCTAGTCTGTTCATAGATGTTTGTGCTAAGATCAGAGCATGTGTTAAATGTCAAAAATTTTCTAGAAAGGAACAACTTAAGTCTTTTCCATTAAATCCCATAACAGTTTCAGGAAATTTTCAACAATGGGGCTTAGATTTTATCAGGGAAACTCATCTTGCTTCCAGTGGCCAACATAGATGGATCTTGACTGCCACAGATTACTTCACTAAGTGAATAGAGGCTATCCCTACCAGGAATGCTTCTCACAAGGTGATCATTGGATTCCTTGAAGACATTATAGCAAGGTTTGGTTGTCTGAATAGAGTTGTCACTGACAATGCTGCATACTTCAAGGCCGAGCCATTGATTCAGTTCTATGAACAATATGGGCTCACATTGATTCATTCAACCCCTTATTACCCACAGGGAAATGGGCTTGCAAAATCCTCAAACAAAAGTCTTATAAAGATTGTTAAGAAGTTGTTGGAGGATAAAAAAAAGGCATGTGATTCAAAACTCAAGTTTTCTTTGTGGGATGATAGAGTGAAAACAAAGAGGGCCTTGGGCCTTTCTCCTTTCCATTTGGTATATGGAGTTCAGGCCATTTTTCCCTCTCAACTCACCTTTCCTGTGGAAAAATTCCTCCAAGATTATCAAGGGGAGTCAGATGATATGATCAGGAGGATTCAACAACTGGTTGAAGTGCAGCAGACTTGGGAGAAACTAGTAGATAAGGCATATGATCATCAACTGAAGATCAAGCAGGCATTCAACAAGAATGTGAAAAAAGAGGATTTCAAATTGGGTGATCTGGTGCTCAAGTAGGATGCACCGAGGCAGGATAAAGGGAAGCATGGTAAATTCAAAGCTTTATGGATTGGTCCTTTAAAAATCTCGGAGGTATTCCCTAATAACACTTTCAAGTTGCAGAATATGGAGAATAAAGAGGTTTTTGGTGGCCCTGTAAATGGGCATTTCCTGAATAAGTACTTTTCTTGAGCTGGGAGTGGCTCTTTACATCATTGTAAATATCATTCTCTTTTATCTTTGTGTTCCAATAGCCGACCCCATAGCCATAGGATAAGGCATTGAATCTACTCATTCTTGGCAGCCCACAAGGGACATTCCATCCCCTGTGGAGCCAATTTTATCACATTAACTCGCCTTGGGTCTCTGAGTTTGTTTTTGTTTAAAAAGAAAAAAAAACACTTAGATTCTAATTTTTTCTTTAAAATAAATTTCTCATCCTTTCAATGCTATTTATGATAGGACCCCTTAGGATGAATAAACCTTTGATTCATAGCTCATGTGTTGACCCCCAATTCAATTTTTTGTCCTTAAACCCTTATGAGCTCATGGTCTACTCTTTATATCCCCTCTCGTGATTCATCCCTAGGTTGATACTTCCCATGACCAAGATGATGTGACACACCTCTCTGATCACTCATGACCTCACATGCATACCTCATCATCACCACTCACCTGTCCATTCACTTTTTATTTGGAGAACACTTCCCACTCAACAGACATTTCCATAGAGCCTCTCACAATTATCATGCACCCACTCCAAGTCATGATTGCCACGAATGATACCTTAACCCTTGTTTTTAGTGTCTGAAGTCAGTTGAAATGTTTTCAAAAGATATTTCATTTATGATCCTTGGTAACAATTTCTAAATTTGAAAGTTCAATAGTGATGCACTGCGTAAGTTTTCCAGTTCAGATCAGATGATGGCATGCCCACTAAATCCGATGTTGTGAGAGATTTCAGGGATGAAGTTTCCTCAATCTCATCCTAAGTTCACGCTGAGGAGCTCAAAAGATGTCGACTTCACAGGTATCCTGTGCAACCTCCTTCACATATTAATTTTCATAGGATATTTGTGCTCAAGTTTTGGTTTTCTAAGCTTGCAGGGTAGTATGGGATCCATATTTACATTCCTGTAAACATCTTCTCTCATATCCATAGTCTGATTATTGTGTTTAGTCATATCCTCTAAAAGTCATAGGCCTAAAATATCACACCCTCTGTGTATGTGTTGCACTATGCAGAGGCATTGCTCAAACCTCTCTGATTATCCTTTGCTTATTTTCATCCTGTACGAAGAGTCAGTTCGGAATTACATCCTCATAGTCTACACTCTGAAAACCTGTATGAGCCTAAAATTCCATTTCTCATAGCCAAGTTCATTGTGCTCTTGAGACTTAAATTGAATCCTTTTTGTCAATAGCATCCCTTACAGCCTCTTAAGAACCCTCCTTTTGAGTCATGGAGACCCCTCAGTTGAAGAAAGCACACAAAGATGGAAAGATAGTTCGAACATAACATGTGGACATGCACCTTTTTGACATAGAATCCGTGGTAAGGGAAATGTTTCGAAGAGCATGATGCCTCTCTTTCTTCCAGAACATGCAGAGAGGCCACTCAGAAGTATCAAAACAATTTGCACTAAATTTTGATGGCAAGAAAAACAGAGTTGGATATTTGGAATTTGAGGTGACTGAAGCCTCCATCTTAGCAACAACAGGGATTCCCATTTTAGGAGAAAATTGGTTCAAGGCCATGGTATTGAGTTCACCTTTCATTAAGATATTTTCAAGCCTGAATACCAAGCCAATGACTTATTTAAGAATGTGTCAAGGAATGAGTTGATTGACCAGTTTCATAGAATGTTGAAAATCATAAAGAGATATTTTAGTTGTGAAGGGAGATTTAACACTATGTACCATTACCACATAAGGTTGTTGTTTCATTTTATTGGTAAGGTTCAGATGAATATTCCATATTACCTACTGAAAACTATAGGTAAAATGGCAGATAAGGTGCAAGCCAAATCCAAGGATGTGGACTCCAACTTTTTCCACGTTGGACTTATCAGGATGCTTGTCTCTGAAGAGTTGGGAAGGAAAGATATCTCCTGGGAGAATTTTTTGGTCTCTTCTCACTTTAAGCTAGACCCAACACCTACCACCCAATCACAAATTGTAGGCTCTTCATTACCTATCAGTACTAAAATAGGGATTAAGAAGAAGAGAAAGGTCAGAGCCCCTATTTTAGATATTAATAAGCAGGTCAGAGAAGCTGAGGAGGAGGTTTGTCCTTCCCGACACACAGATTTCTCACCACCACCTCCACCAAGGTTAGAATAAGTTCCATATTCTACCAAGGTGACATCAAAAAAGGGGAAGAGTCTTCTCTTTCCCTCTTCTTCTCCAACAGTTGAAATCAAACCTAAAATACCTTTCACCAAGTCATCAATTCCTATGGGGGATTTCATAGGACAACCTTTAGAAGAAACCCCTATACATAAAATCAAGGGTAAAGGTACCAAAAGATCTTTGGAGAGGGAAGATGAAATCCAGAATTGTAAAAAACCTATGAAAAATAAAGAAAAGTTTGTTGTACAAGAGAAGAAGCATAAACGAATCATTTTTTAGAATACTGATGAAACATGCAAGGAAACTCTTGTACAGATGGAAGAAAAGGACGAGAAGAAGCGTGATGAGACTGCACATGTCCCGAACCCCCTCGGCAACCAGACCTACAAAAGGCTTATTAGGCATCTTAGGGATGAAAGGAGAGAAATATCTTATCTCAAAGCATAAGATATGGTCCACTTGGCTTAGATGAATGAGCTCATGACTAGCTACAACCATACCCTAGACCTAGCAAGGTTCACAGCGAGAAAGGATCTACCTCTTTGTAAATAGCTGAAGAATCTTTACAGACAGAACAAGGGTTTCCAGTCTCATAACAAGAAGCTAAAAGAAGAACTGAAGCATTTCCAAGATGAAGTAACCCAAAAAAATTTATAGGTGTTGGTTGAGGCTTCCATTGAAGATGACAAAATAGTAGCGAAGGAGAGCACAACTATATGGAAGAAGCCTACCAGTGCTAAGAAGAAGAAGTCTACTGAGTTAGTTGAAGACACTCTTTCCACGAGGAAGTGTGTGAGGCTAAATGTTAAAATGAAAAATTAGTTGGTAGTGTTAAACCCCATTTTTGAAAGTTGTTCCTTCTTGGGAAGGTTAACTGATATGCACATATTAAGTTTTTCCATCTATACAGGCTTCTAGGTGTTTAGCTATATGAATTTTGGAATTTTTTCCAAATACTAGTTTCACTCAGTGGTAAAAGCACCTAAGTAAATTGTTTTTTCATCATGGAAGGACAAAAACATATCTACACACATTCAGGTGTCAAAGACGTTTCATTTCTTCTTCGATAACCAAACCCTTATGCAAATGCAGTGTAGGTGGCACTGCATAATATTTTACAGAATGCAGAATTGTTACACAGGTGCTACCCACAAGCATTGCGTAATATCCTACAGACAACAGGTTTACACATAGGTGCTACTCAATTTTGCAATAGAGGACAAATGTAGCCGCAGACATGCAGCACAGGGATGCTACCCACGAGCGCTACCTTCTCTTCTTGTTCCACTCTAGGGGGCGCTACACAGAATTGATACCGAAGGGAGTATCCAGGACTAAGCCAACAATTTTGGATGGGTTAATAATGTACTAAATGACAGAAGTAGCAGTCGGCGTTCAGAGGACAACTACAAGATCCAAAGGGAAACATGGAAAAATAGGATCTGAGCAGAAAAAAATCATCAAAGAAGTTAGAAGCATGATTGGGTTTAGTCACCATCACTTCCCTGTCTTATAGCATAGGTTGTTATCTTAGTTGTTAGAATAAATAAATGTTCTGATATTTTTAAATAAAAGAGGCCAACTCGTACCTCCAACTGTTGCCTCCCTTTCTTGTTATAAATAGATAAGTGAATTGATTTAATGGGTTCGGATGGTAGAGCAAGGCTCCCAAGAAACTATAATATTTTGATAAAGTGACTGTGATCTAGTATGTACTGGACTTAAGACTTTTTGACTAATAGAAATCAGCTCTTATTTCAGACTATTTGCTTCTAATGCTAAATTTTCATACTAGAATGCTTCATATGGATGACTATGGTAATGATATGATGGATGTTTGATATTTTTATTGTCATGGTGTTTATTTAGTTCCTTAGTTTCTAATTTCAAGAAGATTTTGTTTTTAGAAACTTTCTTCCTTTGGGATTTTATGGACCTGATGTTTGTAGTAGCTCTTACATTATTCTCATTCAAGTCTTCCTTCTATCCATATTTACTCCCTAAATACCGGTTGAAATTAGCCAAGACCTTATTTCTTGTTACATGTTAGCCCTGTTTCTGAATGAGGATATTATCATTCCGATTTTTTTCCATTCGACCTTTCAAAAAACTCTCATACTTTCACATATCATATGATGGGTATTGGAATTACTTCCCTTGCAATTAGAAAGTGACTCCTAGTGCTAACAATAAGGATTAAATTTTAGGACTTAACCATGATTTCTGGAGGAAACCCAAGCATTAGTCTCTAAATTAATATTTTGGGTATCAAGAGACCTAGGTGAGGTCTAAAAACCAATACATGTGACCTATTAGAGGATATTTATCTTCCAATTTGGGATATGGGTGATATTATGATATTTTTTAGACTTGGGATGGGTATTCAAGACCTGACCATGGTTCAGGGAGGTAACCTAGACCTTAATTCCTAAAGAAATATTCTAGGGATCAAGGGCCATGAATCAAGACTGTAATTACCACACACTATATCTCTATGAGATTTTTGGCCTTTAAGTGAGGATATGAGTTTCATGAGGATATTTTGAGAATAAAGAATGTGTCTTAGG
>ML784775.1:1102428-1125102 GCA_009831015.1 Picea engelmannii | reverse complement strand
TTTGAAGTACAAGTCTAAGGGAGAAAAGTGTTGCAGGAGCAAGGCTCTTCAAACCCTAAAAGTTAAAACCCTAGGTGTAGAGTCAACTAGGCCTAGGACGTCACCTTTATTCAACCTATACTTGAAATGCTAACTCAGAAAAAGGATGATTAGTGTAGAAACGGCTAGGCTATATCTTCCTTAATGAATGGCTAAAACAAGTTTCTCTAGCATGGGGACATATAGCAAGGACCTACTTGTGTTCTTGCTACCTAGGGTTTCAAGATTAAGCAATATAATAGAAATGTAATAGTAAATGTAAGAGATTAAATCTACAACCATTCATTCAAGAAGTTTTGCATGAAAAATACACTGACAAATCATGAAGAATGCTCATCAAACCCTAGTTGTAAACCTTCCGATGAGAGAAACACCATAAAAATGCCAAGAAGAATCCTCCACAAGAGTTGCGCCTCACTTCCAAGAGCAAAAATACCAAGACAAAGACTAAAAGTAGATCTCTCACAAGAGAGTGAGTTATCTTCCCTTTAAAATGAGGCCAAACGTCCTCTATTTACACTTTTTTTACATTAATTGCCAGAAAAATGTCATAAAATGAGCTAAGAGAGGGACGTCAAGCCCTTCTAAGGGAGATGTTGGCCCTTTTTGGGCAAGCACAACATCCATAAAACCACACATTGGCCCCTTTAGGGCTCCTCCAAGCTGCCACACGTGCCAAATGACCTCAGCACCCTGCCACACGCTACAGACAACGTCCAGCTCTCTCAGGTGGCATCCTATCCATCAAAGGAAAACGTCCTATCTGCAGTGGGTGATTCCCCCTAGGCTAGGCTCTGCCAAAGTGTCCTGGGTGGAACGTCCTTCTTTCTTCTCGTGCAATGGCTCATCATAACGTTGCCCTGTCTCTGCCATCCCAACAACCATCTGATGGGCTCTTCAGCCCCATGGAGGTCCGAGCTAATCATATACCCATGTGTACCGGTCCACTGGTACCTGTCCGCCAGGTATGGTCATGCACATCAAAAACTATGCCCTCCATGGGCTCATCAGTCCTTAGGATCATAGAAATGTCAATCATATTTCATCATTAAATTTATCAAATACATGCATAAAACCCCTAGCATATCCTCTAAGATCTCAAAGACATTACACATATCTACTATACAGACTTGAAGAAACAAATAGAATAACCTATTGGGCCAGCATCCACAAGAAAAGGAAAGTTTCCACAGAGGATCATTCAAGCCATGTTCATGAAGTGATATGGTCTAGGGATGTCCAGTCATAGTAAGACCAGGGGTAGGTGTTGTTCGTGGGTGCCTTTGTAGGAGGTGATTTGTACCCGTCATGGATGCACTTTTTCCAAGCCCTTTTATTGCCTTTATTTTTTTATTTATTGTTTTTCTTTCTTTTTACTTCAAGGTCTAACTAGAGGACACTGCATTGGCATGGTGACCAGAGCTGACAGTGTTACCCACTGGTATTTTCAAAGAAATGATAAGGTTGGCTCGTGATGAGACCCCCTTTCCCTTGGTCATGCAGCCAAAGGTCACTGCCCTAGCGTGGTGACCAGATGATGGCAATGTCATACTGCTAGATACCTATGAACATAATGGGTTGGCTCGTGATGAGACCTCCCATCCTCTTGGTTAGGTCTTGTTTTATTATTTTTCTTAGGGTCCCTTTTGTTTCTTATCGAGAGGCCTTTTATTGCCTTCTCGGGGATCCCTGGGCGAAGCATCTCTAGGTTTCATTTCCTATGGATTTTATCTTTTACCAGCTGCTTTTACCCCCTGGGCCTTTAGCCCCTTCTTCCCACAGGACAAAGTGTAACCCTCAAAGGTCATCCTAATGGCCGGACTAGGGGAATGGGATGGATGTGTTAGTAACATTTCTTGTCCGGGGCACAAGAGTATTCAAGTCTGCAAGTCACAGGAGAAGCGCCCGAGCACAGCACGGGAGAATCCCTTTTCCATCTACGAGTCAAGCAAGCGGGCAAGGTTTTTCTATCGGCAGCCGAGATCTATCCATGAAGCAGATCAACGGTCATCGAGATTTCGAGGCTGCCAAGTTATCTGATATATAGCATAAGAAAAAACGCCTATATTTTAAAGCTAACTCTGGGTCGTCCGATCCATTGACGCATGGTGCAAGATCTGGTCACATCGACATATCGGCATTCAGGAGTTCGAGGGGTAAAAGTCCCTCGTCATTTCACATCTCGAAACCCTGAACCCCGAAATGTCGATAGCGCCCAGAATCGGGCCTGTGGTTTTGGTGCCTGGTCGTAAAGGAACAAGCCTAGAGGAGGGGCGCTAATGTTTATCATTTGGCCACTCGGGTTCCAAAGCGTCGAATTGAGTTTTAGAGGGGGGCACTGTGTTCTCCAGATGCTGATTCGACGTGATCTAAATCTCGGTACCTTCTGGGAATAAATGAAGAAGAGAGAGGGTGGTTGAAACCTCGCCTCACTCATTAATTGCAAAGTATGGCGGGTCTGGCAGGCGGTCTACTCGAGAGGGTCCTGTATCCCCTTTTTCTGAAAGAGCCATGCCCGAGTTCTCGACTAGCCGAAGGAATTCTGCACACGCTAGCTCGACACTTAATGGATCAGCTACTCCCATTACTGGAGCCACACGCATATAAGATGGCGTCTGTCATAGGCGCCTGATCATCCTGAGTCTGCATGGGTAGGCTGCCAGAAGACATGCAGACGCAATGTTTTAATTGCAGTGTCTCGTTTTCGCTGCTATATTTTTGTTTTGAGTATATGTAGGTGTTTTCCGCATTTTTTGAAATGGGGGGTGGATGGTTGAGCAAATCTCCCGATTGTCAAGTTTTGATGAAGCGTTGGTCGCTCTGGTTAATGTATAAGGAATTTGAGACTTCTTACTTTATGGATGTTAGCCTCTTTTTCCATCTCTTTGTATACTGTGTTAGAACAGCTCAGAATTGGAGGATCCAGTCGAGTTACGTTGTTGTAGGATGATGTAGGTTGGATCACTACAACAGTCGCAACATTTCTAATCAGTTCTTGTGTTTTCTCAGCACTGGAATGGCTTGGAATTAGAGGATCTAGTCGAGTCACCCTTCAGCTTCTTGAAACTCTGGACCAAGAGGATCTTAGCTTCTGAGTTTTTCTCCTTCAAGCTTCCGAAGGCCTGTTGCCCGAGGCAGTCTTGCTCACCCTTCTCACAAGGCTTCCATCTACCACCCTTTAATCAACTTACTGATGGAAGTTGGATCAAGACCTCCCTTGCTTTCTACATACCAGGCCCAGTTTCCTGAGTTAAAGTTATATCTTCTTGAGTCTTTACCCATTTGATCACCCCACTAAACAAATCATGACATAAAACTGATGGGCGTCAGGCTCTGCTCCTGCAAGCAATCCAGGAGTGACTTTCGTCGCCAACATTTCTGGCGTCGTTTCCGGGGACAAAGTTGAAGATTTTCCCTGGGAAGAATGACATTGAGCATTTGATTCTGAAGGTGCATCAGACATCAAAGCCCTTCAATATTACTACTGTGCACTTGGCGACTCCACTGTGGCGACTCCATTGTTTCCACTTCACTGTTTCAGCTGTGGCTACTGTTGGCACACCTGAAAGATGACCCAGAGGAGCTTTCTCAAGAAGGTTTCAGCAGCTACTTTCTCAGCCTGAGAAGCTTCCTGGGGTAAAAACAACGTTAAGATCTAGCCTTTGATGGTGAACAAGGACTAGACACATTCGAAGCTGCGCATCTTTCACCCGACAACTCCACAAGTTCGATATGGAGAAAATCCTTGCTCGCAGGTTTTCTCCTTTTGATTTTTCTGTTATTCCTGGTTTTCCTAATGTTGTCCCCTATCTAAATGAATGGGGTGATTATTTTCCCATTTTTGGAAAATGTGAAGAGGACAACCCTGCTCAACACCTCAGTGAGTTTCATGAACTCATGCGTCAGTGGGAGATACATCATGAGGATGTATTACTGAAGATGTTCATGTTCTCGTTAGCAGGGGATGCGCGTAAATGGTATCATTCTTTACCCCCTGCTAGCATTTCTTCACTCTCAGAGTTTCATGCAGATTTCATCGCCTATTGTCAGGAGTTGTATCCCTCTGAGTCAATTTGTCATTACTGTTGTGAGGGATACCACAACTATATGCAAGATGAAACTGTTTCAGACGTAGGCTGTGAAGATGGTCTTGATGACCTGGATCAGAACTCGGTCCTTTCTCCTCCCCATTCGCCTGCATCAGAGGAGTGTTATGGAAGTGATGAAGATCCCAGGGAGGAAGAAGACACCCTGAGTGAGCTGAGGGAACAGGTGAAGTATCTCTCTGCTGAATTAGAAAGGTTGAAATCTGAAGACTGTGCAGAGGATCTTCCAGTCTCCGAGGCAGATGTTCTAAATGGCTCTTTCGAGGAGATTATTGAAGATTTTGTAAACGCATTAACATCTGCCCCCGTTGATCTTGTTGTCTCGGATCAATATGATGAAGAGGTAGTTGTGGAAGAGGATTGTTCTCTTTTCCTTCACGATATTTCCCATGATGTGTTTACATTTGGGGTCGAAACGGAGGAGCGGGGGACAGTTCCATTTCTGCAAGTTGGAGAAGCTCTTTTCCCCCCCGACTTTGATGATTATCTGGAGGAGGAGCAGCAGAACCCCACATCACCTTTTGTTGGTCAGAACAGCCAGCCTTTTTATGACATCTATGAATCATGTTCTGAGCTGGAAACGCAAGACTTGCAAGAGCAGATCTTTCCCACAGGTCCTGTTTATGATGATTATGAATCTGACCCGGGGGAGAGCCAAGAAGAGAAAAAAAAACCAGAGGAGCAGTCTGCCCTTTATTCAGAACCAGTTAGTGAGCAGTCAGCATCTGAGATCAGCGACCCCACTTCAGTTATTCACCCGCCTGTGCTTATCATAGATATTTGACCGCATGTGAACAACTGTGTAGCAGAAGAGGCTGTCTGTCGCCAATTTCTTGGAATTTTCCACTCATTCTATGACCCTGTCGGTGAATACATGGAGTGGCATGTCCTTTATGCCTTGGAGCCGCCCTATCCCATATCAACTTCACCCTGTGACGAGAAGTTGAAGAGTGTAGCCATTCTGCTGTCACAGTTACACTATCTACTGGTGATCATCGATAGAAGGAAGGAGCTTCTATCTAGGAAGTTACTTGAATGGCTATGGTGGAAATCTGCTTTCACCTAGCCCCATGTAAACTGTTTTATTAGTTTAGGATTGTATATAAATAAGCTCCCTTGAGCATGTATCTTTATTTTGTTACTTTTATTTTTCGGCATGTATTTTCAGCAGCGGGATGTTTTGAGCATGACTCCATAGCCCAATAGCAAGGCACTGAAGCTGCGGAATGAGTCCTTAGAGCATCACAGGGATGACTCTATCCCCCATGGAGCCTAATGTTAGTAACATTTCTTGTCCGGGGCACAAGAGTATTCAAGTCTGCAAGTCGTAGGAGAAGCGCCCGAGCACAACACGGGAGAATCCCTTTTCCAGCTATGAGTCAAGCGAGCGGGCAAGGTTTTGTTGTCAGCAGCCGAGATCTATCCACGAAGCAGATCAATGGTCATCGGGATTTCGGGGCTGCCAAGTTATCCGATATATAGCGTAAGAGAAAGCGCCTATATTTTAAAGCTAAGTTTGGGTCATCTGATCCATTGACGTGTGGCGCAAGATCTGGTCACATCGACATATCGGCATTCAGGAGTTTGAGGGGTAAAATTCCCTTGTCATTTCACATCTCAAAACCCCGAACCCCGAAATGTCGATAGCGCCCAGAATCGGGCCTGTGATTTTGGCGCCTGGTCGTAAAGGAACAAGCCTAAAGGAGGGGCGCTAATGTTTATCATTTGGCCACTCGGGTTCCAAAGTGCTGAATTGAGTTTCAGAGGGGGGGCACTGTGTTCTCCAGACGCTGATTCGACGTGATCTAAATCCCAATACCTGCTGGGAATAAATGAAGAAGAGAGAGGGTGGTTGAAACCTCGCCTCACTCATTAATTGCAAAGTATGGCGGGTCTGGCAGGAGATCTGCTCGAGAGGGTCCTGTATCCCCTTTTTCCGAAAGAGCCATGCCCAAGTTCTCGACTAGCCGAAGGAAGTCTGCACATGCTAGCTCGACACTTAATGGATCAGCTACTCCCCTTACTGGAGCCACACGCAGATAAGATGGCATCTATCATAGGCGCCCGATCATCCTGAGTCTGCATGGGTAGGCTGTCAGAAGACATGCAGACGCAATGTTTTAATTGCAGTGTCTCGTTTTCGCTGCTGTATTTTTGTTTTGAGTATATGTAGGCGTTTTCGCCATTTTTTGAAATGGGGGGGGGGAGGTTGAGCAAAGCTCCAAATTGTAAAGTTTTGATGAAGCGCTGGTCGCTCTGGTTAATGTATAAGGCATTTGAGACTTCTTACTTTATGGATGTTAGCCTCTTTTTCCATCTCTTTGTATACTGTGTTAGAACAACTCAGAATTGGAGGATCCAGTCGAGTTGCGTTGTTGTAGGATGATGTAGGTTGGATCACTACAAGAGTCATAGCGTTTCTAATCAGTTCTTGTGTTTTCTCAGCACTGGAATGGCTTGGAATTGGAGGATCCAGTCGAGTCACCCTTCAGCTTCTTGAAACTCTGGACCAAGAGGATCTTGACTTCTAAGTTTTTCTCCTTCAAGCTTCTGAAGGCCTGTTGCCCGAGGCAGTCTTGCTCACCCTTCTTACAAGTCTTCCATCTACCACCTTTTAATCAACTTACTGATGGAATTTGGATCAAGACCTCCCTTACTTTCTACATACCAGGCCCAGTTTCCTGAGTTAAAGCTATATCTTCTTGAGTCTTTACCCATTCGATTACCCCACTAAACAAATCGTGACATAAAACTGATGGGCGTCGAGCTTTGCTCCTGCAATCAATCTAGGAGTGAATTCTAACGCCAACAGGATGTATGGGTGGTAAGATGTAAAATGATAGAATGGTGGGAGTGGACGATGGCTCTGCAAATCCCCCCTGGTGGCTAACCAAAACCCATGAATACAAGCTTGCTAGGTCACCCCGTTAATCCCCCCAACAATGGTCAAGTGGATTAGTGTAAGATCCAAGTAGTTATCAGAAATGTAAGGAACCTAATGCATATATAAGAAGGTTATAACGATCAAACATGACACATACCATGATACCTTGGACCAATTACCTCATTGAGCAAGAGTCCTCTTTGATGCAAGTCCAAGCCAATGGTGATGGAAGCTGTTGCTGCTAACAGAACAAGTCTGGCGAAGAAGAAGAAGGATGGGCCCTCCAGGGCCATGCTCGGGTCAATCCTGCTCTTGGTACTCCATGTCTAGGACTTGTGGGCCTCGAGACATGATCTCCTAGTTATCCCTAGAGATCGGGGATAACAGGACCATGTCCAAACATTTCATTGTGTATCCATCTTCCATGACCACGTGGAATCCCTCAAACTCCTCAATGCGTAACCCCCTCCTGGCTACTAAGAATGCATCTATGAAATTGTGGGTGGCCCCACTATCAACTAGATTTTTCATGCATTGTCCTTGTACAAGGACCTTGAGCCTGAGAGTGTTGTACATGGGTACTATGGAAAGGGTTGTTATGGTTCTCCCATTCACCTCTCTATGAGGTTTTGTCTCCTCCTTGGTTTGTGCCTTTGTCAGTATTTGAGGTTTCTTTGACTGTCGCTCTAGCTCATGTGTGGTCTCATCCTCTGAATCATTGTCTGCATGTGCCCCAATCTCCTCATCCTCCTCATCACTTCCTGATTCCACCTCAATGTAGTGGATATGTCCCTTTCCCATGAATTTAAACCTTGGAACCCAAGGGTCTTTGGAAGAGAATAAAAGATTCTTCCTCATCAACTCTCATCGGGTGTCATCATCCAACTTGGGCTTATGCTTCCATTCCCTTTGAGAGATTTTCTGATCCCTATCTCCCTGTGGTACAAAGGGTTTGGTAAAGGTTTTTGGTTTCAACGTTGAGTCTTCCATGTCTCTTGTGTGCACAATGGCTTCCTGTAGTGTGTGAGTCTTGAAATCCTTAACCCAACCCCTCAATGGCTGCATCAATGCCTCGGTGAACAACATCACCAACCTATGCTCTGATAAATATGATACGGCCACTACCTTCTGTTGGAAATCTATGATGAAGGCCTCAACTAATCATGTATGTCTCAACTGTGTAAGATCCTTGAAATGGAGCTATGGATCTCTCTTTTCAAACCTCTCCATCAAACTCTCGGTGAACTCCAAGTATGAAGTAATGTGGTTAGGACCCAAGGTCACCATACCATGGTACCACCACTCATGGGCATCCCCATCCAAGTGCAAGGTGGAAAAGTTGATAACTTATGACTCTGTCCTCGGGTTAAGCTTGAAATATGTGTCAAGATTTTGTACCCATGCCTAAGTTGACCATCGTGATGACCCATCGAAAGTAGGAATGTTCAACATTCCCACTGTCTTGATGAAATCCATGTTTTGAATTTGCGCATTGTCCCTCTGTGTCTCCCGGGGTCTGTTTCGATACCTTATCAAAAAATAGTTTAGCAAACTCATGTCTGCATGGAACTCTAGTCCTAGTGCCAAGTAATATCTCCTATATTCTCTAAATGGGTCTTGTGGCACTGCATGTCTCTGACCTGGCTATCCCCCTACATGCCCTAGCTGTCCCAATGATTTTCCCTCGTGGAACTATGGATATAAACGTCAGGTAATCCTTCCAGATGATGTATAGGAACATATAGGTGAAGGGTGTCCACTCGCTCCGCCCTGTGATCCATTGGAGCCACTGGCCCCACCTCCTCAGTGTCCTCCTAAACCAATGGCTCCTCCTGTGACATTGGCACCTATAGTTCTCACGTTGTGCTGGATCATTTGTGTGTTGATGGCCATCTATGCTATGGAATTCATCATGTCCTACTACCCTTTGGCTAGGTCATTCAAGATGGCATGTGTACTGTCAGGATGTGTCTCGGGGCATTTCCCCCTACACTCTGGTGTCTCTCGTCTGTCACCCATACTCCTCTCTATCTCTACCTCTATGTTAGAGCTAATGTGCTCTCTTTCCTCTAACTTTGGCTTTGTATCTGACTGAGTGTGGAAGGGAGTGTAGTCCCTTCTGTTCCTGTCTCTTTTATCTCTATTATGTCCTCTGTGGTACTGAATGTACTCGTCCCCAATATGTCCTTAGCCCTCTGGGTCTTCTTCACCTACTCCTGGAATCATGGGGTCATGAGAAGCACTTCTTCACAGGCTGGCAGGAAGAAGGCTCTCATACCACTGAAATATCCCAAATCTGGTGGATCTGGATATTTACTATTCATCTAGTGCTTTGACTCTCGGATATGAAACTCTAGGGGTTTATGGATGCATTTTAATTAATTGTTTAACATTCTTGGTTGTTTTTGTATGTGTGTGTCATACAAATAAGTTTTGTACATATACATGAAGCATGAGAAGCAATGAATCAACACAATCTCAATAGCATGTATTATATGGAAAAAGCAGGAAATACAATTGGAATGCAGAAAGTAGAGAAATGGTCATCAGTTAGATCTCATGGATCATCACTATAATACAATGCAATGAATACAAAATACCCGTGAACAGAAGATATGGATAGATCTGCACAAGCTACACAGATAAATCGTCAAAATGCAGTACCAGAAACTCACAATAACTGTTGCAAATGATGGAAAACTCGCCCTGGAGCATTTACTCGACAGATTCGCCTAGAAACTATCCCAAACTGAGCGCCCTAGTACCTAGTAACCTCCTAACAATTGTTGGACTAAATATATGACCCCTGAAGCTCCGGATGTCATCCCCTGGGGATTGCGCACCTCTTAGGCACAATGAGTGCACCCTAATGATTCCACCGAAGGAATCTAATGATTTTTGTCTCAAAATGTGCACCCTAGCCTCCTCTGTAATGAGTTGGAAGGATTTCCTCTTATCTGATCTGGAAAGCCTCCTAGAACCCCAAATGTCCCTCCTCAAGATTTGCGCACTTTCTGGCTGGTTGATGCACCCTCGTAGATTCCATCATCAGAATTTGATAACTGGTGGCTCAAAAGAAGCACCCTAGTTGATCATCAACTGGGTTGGAAGGGATATGTGAGATAAGCCTTGGTCTCGTGTAACTACACAAAACCTTCTCTAACCATTGCACCCTCATTGGCTGAGCTGCACCATCACTGCAATAGATCTAAATACTCTTGAAATAGAACGGTGAAATACCTGGATGGTATCTCTGATAGGATAGGGTGTGTATTACAAGACCGAAACCAATATATGTGGTGGTTTCCTCTAGAAATCCACAAAACAATAAAGAGGTCAATTTCCTCCTCTGGAACTCTCTCAACATCAAATCATATCATCTTGAGGAATTAGGTCGAATTCCTCCTTTTATACCTTTCCTGTTCTAATTCTCCATTGACATCACTTAAGCTAGGCGCTTTTCCTCCTAAGGTGAGTGATTAATTAATTAAGTCTCCCCCTCAACACCCTTTTCTTCTATTTCCTTGTTGTCTTTAGCTTAAGTGACTTTTCCTATGCTTTTTGTCTTAATTCTTCATTTCTCTACTTATTCACTCGTATTTATCCTCTTGTTCCTCGTTTGTGCATGACTAATGTCTACGGGAAAAAATAGACTACTAAGTCACTCCCTGCTAGTCTACTCTTGGGAATAGGACATCACACGGGAGACATGTCCTCCTCCTCTTCCCGTTTCTTGGGACACTAATCCGCAGATATATTTACACCAACGGGAATAGGGACCTTGACCGGTTTACATTCCTGCATATTAAACCTTTGCAATATTGTCTCGACATATTTTATCTGATTTACCCTGAGTTTCCTCTTTTTTCGATCTCTTTTAATTTTCATGCCCAAAATGAAATTTGAAGCACCGAGATCCTTCATGTCAAATTTAGAGGACAACTGGGTTTTAAAATCCTAGATAATCTCCTTGTTGTTTCCTATCAGCAACATGCCATCCACATACAAGACGAAATAAATCAAATGATCACCAATTAATTTAAAATACACACAATGATCCTCTTTGCTTCTTGTGAAGCCAAGTCCCAACATATAAGTACCAAATTTTTTATACCACATCCTTGGTGATTGTTTTAAACCATACAGGGACTTTTTCATCTTTCATACTAGCTCCTTCTTTCCCTTCACAACAAAGCCTTATGGCTGCTTCATATAGATTTCTTCTTCCAGATCCCCATGTAGGAATGTTTTCTTCACATCCTTCCATTCTATTTCAAAATCAAATACAACAACAACAAATAACATAAATCTTATTAAGTTAACTTGGCAGCAGGAGTAAAAATCTCACCAAAATCAATTCCCTCAACTCGGGAATAACCCTTTGCTACTAACCAAGATTTGTATTTCTCCACTTTTCCTTCTACATTCAACTTCTTTTTAAATACCCATTTGTTGCCAATGAGATTTCTCCCAGTCGACAACTCCACTATATCCCAAGCCTCATTCTTCTCAAAGTCTACCATTCCTTCATCCATGGCCTTTTTCCAGAGCTTTCCATCCTCTGAATCCACTGCCTCCCTAACAGTTCTAGGATCATCATCTGTAATAGACAAAACAAAATTTGAACGTAAATAAGATGGAGTATACCTTTTCGGTAGCCTTCTTTCTCGAACCAATCTCATCAATACTAGAGTATGAGGATCTTCTTCTTCTTATTCATGTTGTTCTGTAGAGTCTGATTCATCATATTTTAAATCAAACTCTATTTTCTTTGGTTCTTCCTTACTTGGTAGGACTTCTTCTTTAACAACATCCTTCATTTCTCTAAATACCACATCTCGACTATACACAACCTTGTTAGTTTCTGAGTTCCAAAGCTTATAACCTTTGAGACCATCTTTATACACAATAAAGATACACTTTTCATCCTTCTTATCTAGCTTACTCATGTTTTCCTTTGGAACATGAACATAGGCTTCACAACCAAATACCTTGAGATGTGTGAGAGAAGTTTTCTTACCAGTCCATACCTCTTGTGGAGTCTTTCCATCCAACATTGATGAGGGTGATCTGTTGACTAGGTAACATGCAATACCCACTTCCTCTGCCCAGAATTCTTGCCCTAACCCAACACCACTGAGCATGCACCTTGCTTTTTTCATCTGCATCTTGTTCATCCTTTCTGCAACTCCATTATGTTGAGGTGTATATGGAGTAGTATTTTGCCTTTCTCTACCACACTTCTTACATAATTCTTCAAGTCCACTCCTACATAGCTCTCTTCCATTATCTATTTTCAACACCTTAATTATTTTCTCTATTTGATTCTCAATAAGAGCCTTAAACTCTTTAAACCTATCAAAGACTTCAAATTTCTTCATGAGGAAATATAACCAAGTATTCTTGCCACAAACATAATACATAGATTTTCCCAATGGCATAAACATAGTACACAGATTTTCCCAAGACATAGTACACATATTTTCCCAATGAAGGAACTGACACATGTCCAAACACATCACGATGAACTAGTTGTAAAATTCCTTCTACCCTTGTTGCACCAGAGGGGAATCTTACCCAATTTTGTTTCCCATATACACAATGTTCATAG
The DNA here is from genome assembly GCA_009831015.1 of Picea engelmannii. Lineage (NCBI taxonomy): Eukaryota > Viridiplantae > Streptophyta > Pinopsida > Pinales > Pinaceae > Picea > Picea engelmannii. The sequence continues at coordinate 1,112,462 of ML784775.1, read as the reverse complement.
AAATCAAAATCTAGAGAGTAGTTAGACATACCTTCAACCATACCTTTACCATGTAGTAGTCAAAGACCCTTCTCTCCGATATGCCCCAGTATTTGATGCCACAACATAACCTTTTCTCCAGAGACTAAAGGATTTCTTTCTTCTTCAACTCCAATATCAAGAACAATGGAACTATTACACCCATTACTAATAGTGCTTCCTTGCAGCTTATAGAGAGTTCCAAACCAAACTCCCTTCAACAACACCATATCTCCTCGAACCATCCTACATGTTTCCTTTTTAAATATTGTTTTTACCCTTGCATCGTCCATTTTACTTAGAGAAATCAAATTTCTGGCCAAACCTGGGATGTGCAGAACACTAGGTAGTGTTCTAATCCTTCCATATATGAGCCTCAACTTGACTTTTCCTCATCATATGATTTTGGTTGTCGAGTTATCACCTAGGAAAACATTGCCTTCATCATACCTTTCATATTCACAAAACCACTCCCTGTGGGGAGTCATATGAAAGGATGCACCTGAGTCAAACAACCATGCCTCATGATTTTCATGTGTTCTTGAAGAAGTCAAGTACACATCCCCTCCTTCTTCCTTGGAGGTCTTTTCTTCTGTAGAAGGAGCTTCTTCAAATCCCTTCTTTCCCTCAATTTTTTATCTACATTGCCTCTTGTAGTGCCCTTCTTTTCCACATCTCCAACATACCTTTACAAAATTTTCGGGAGATTTAGATCTACCCTTAGACTTAGATCTCCCACTTGAGAACTTAGATCTATTTCTTTCCTAGGAGCGTCCTCTTGTAAATAATGCATCTGTGTTTTGTCCTTCCATGTTCTTCCATCGCATCTCCTCTGACAACAAGGATGATACCACTTCATCAAACATCTACGCAGATGTATTACTACCTATGGCCACAACCAGACTATCCCATGAGTCTGGTAAACAACATAGTAAAATGATACACTTATCTTTATCTGAAATTTTAATATCAACATATACTAACTGACTTACCACAATATTGAAGGCGTTCAAATGCTCTGCCATTGAATCTCCATCTCTCATCCTTAGGTTATACAACTTCTTTCTCATGAAAAGTTTATTTACTAGGGACTTAGATTGATACAACTTCACCAACTTATCCCATAAATCTTTAGTTATAGCCTCCTCTGACACATTCAGTAATATTGAATCTGAGAGACACAGTTGGATTGTTCTCTTCACCTTCCGATCCAACTTTTTCCAGTCATCTGTTGAAGTTCCTGTAGGTGCATTACCTGGATCCACCATGATCCACTGATCTCTATCCACCAACAGATCTTCCATCTTGAGCTTATACATATCAAAACTTTTCCCATTAAACTTCTCGATCTCCATTTTCGAACTGCTCGCCATTTCTTTTCACCTGAAAAATCAATACCACATATCTCCCACTGTAACAAGGATTATCACAGTCCTGAGCCAAACCATTGACCACAAAGGCGCCCCCCTGAAGCTAACAAATCTTTGATACCAAATGTGTATTTTAATGTTGTACAATATTTTACTGCAAATAGATTTTCAATAAAAGAACAGAAAAATACAATGGAAAATACACACATTACACATATATTTTTCCCCCAGAAACCCAAACTGGGAAAATCAACATATTCTATATTCATTCATAGCGATACATTGTTTATAATACAATATACATATAAGAGCTAGTGCCATCCGAAACCCTAAACCAATGACATGGAGTAGTCAACAACCCTAATTCCTTAACTGAAAATAGAAAACCATCGACAAAAACCATGTGTTGAAAAACCACCCAACAATGGACAGAAAAATCGAGGTGACATGAAAAACCAAGGTCTAATCATGCAAATAATATAACACATACCCAACACGATCACCCCTACCATAAACCTAGCTCCTATAAACCATGTGTCTCAATAGGTTCACCTCAAGTCCCCTAATCCTATCTAGGACGAAGGGAAGTGAGAATGAAGTCTAGAAAGATTGATCATGGCTGACTAACAAGTCTAAGAGTCTATAATAGACAATCTTCCACATGGCCTACAAATCTTTGACTTGCATCCTTAGGCTTACAATAGTGTAGCCAGATAAAAAATGTAGGGTACCTCTTGGAGAGGTAACAATGTCGATGGGTCTGCATGACCAAATTTACCTCTGAAGGTGTCTATGGGCGACATAAAACATGTCTGGTTGCAAAGGGATGTTCTCAACAAGAAGGTATCAGCTACACTGATAACTTTTCCCTTGTTGCAAAGATGAACTTTGTTCGACTGATTCTTTCCCTTGCTGCTCGTTTTGGATGGCAAATCCATCAGATGGATATGAAGAGTGCCTTTATTCATGGATACCTATCTGAATAAATTTTCATGGAACAACCACCTAGTTTTGTGATAGATTCTACCTTGGTTTGTCAACTCAAGAAGTCGCTTTATGGTTTGACGCAGGCTCCCCGAGCTTGGTATTCTAAGATTGAAAATTTATTTCTTCAACTTGGTTTCAAATGTTGTGAATCTGATCACAGCTTGTATGCACTCCATACCAATGGAGACACATTAATTGTTATGTTCTATGCAAATTATCTTCTCATTACTGGAAATAATACTAATCTCATTCTTAGATTTAAGAAACAATTTGTTGACTCCTTTGATATGATAGATCTTGGTACTCAACATTATTTTTGGGTCTTCAAGTATCACCACTATGTGATGGATTTTTCATTTCTTAATCTAAATATGTGATGGATCTTTTGATACGTTTTAAGATAGCCGATTGTAAGCCCTATGCTACTCCCTTTAAATTTGGAGTCAAGCTTACCAAAACTTGTCAAACTCGCAAAGTCGATGTTACACATCAACAACCGATCAACAGTCTTATTTATCTTACTCACAGTCAACCTAAAATTTCCTTTGTTGTTAGTGTGGTTTCCTAGTTTATGCAGGACCCCAGATAAATCCAATAGAAAGAAGTCAAAAGAATTTTTTTCTATCTCAAGGGTACCACTCATTTTGATATCAAGTATTATCGAAGTTTAGATTCATTGGTTGGCTTCACCGAATTCGACTGGGTTGGCGGCAGTGATGATCAAAATTCCACTTCTAGCTATGTGTTTCGTCTCATCACTAGATCGTTGGTGTGGTCATGCAAGAAATAAAAGGTAGTCTCCTTGTCGACTATAGAAGCAAAATATCATGGCACCATTCAAGAAAGTACTAAATCATTCTTGATCCACCAAATTTTGGGTGAACTTGAATTTCCTGTTCAGACCTCGACTCAATCTATTGTGATAATCAAAGTTCCATACATGTTGTTGGAAATCCTATTGTCCACAGTGAGATGAAGCATGTTGAGTTCCATGCTCACTATTTCTGACAATTAGTTCATGAAAATGTTGTCTCTCTTGAATATTGCAGAACATATGACTAGGTTGTTGATATATTCACTATATTTTTATCTGAAGCTAGATTTATTGAGTTATGTATGATGCTTCCAATATGAGATAATATTCTTTTCCTGCCCGCCTTTTTTTATTTTTTCATAGGCAAATGAATGCTACGATACAATGGAGGAAACGAGTGTCGCAAGTAAGTAACCAATTCCAACAGTGGAACATACCTATGCTCAATGCAAGGAGGTGCATGCAAGGCATGGACACCCGGGGGAATGTTTCCTATTAGGGTACAGGGTGTCAAGCTGGAAATGATATAAATAAGGCTTTGCTTGGCTAGTGATGCAAATTGCTAAGGTAATAGGATTACAACGAGAAAGTGGGAACTAGAAATAGGCTTAATAATGCAAGCAAGAGGATGCAATGCAATTACAACTTAACTCCAAAGAATGTCCTTTTTCATAGATTTAGTCCCCTAGACCTGAAAAAGTATAAAACAATACCCAAGAGAATTGTTCTAGCCACTAGTGATTAGAGTATTCATTTTTCGAAATTAGTCTATTTGGTCTGAAAAAGGGTTAAACATACACCAAATAGACATCCTTTCAAAGGAATTTAACGAGTGTGAAAGAGATAAGTTCACTCGACAATATTTTTCTTTTTTAGAGAGTCGGAAAAGAGCTTAACTTAGACTCCAGAATGTTGTTCTAAAAATCATATCATGGGGGAGGCCAAGGCTCCCGTGCAGGACTTATGTCGAAATATAACAACTCACAGATAACTGACACAATATTGGGAAAACCCAAAGCTTTCCAAGTCGAGGAGGATAAAATACTTGCATAGGTTACCTTATCTACAATATATCGAAGAATGACCCTTATCTGGAAGGGTGTAGAAGAAGGAAGTCGAGGCTCTACAAGATCATTCAAACCAAAGGAAACCACCCTAGGACTTGGAGGGAGCATACTCGAAGAGAGTGGAATGTCCCCTTGTTAAGAAGGTACAAGACTAGAAACACTAAGGACATGGTCGAAGGATGCATCACCCTCCAAAAGAAGAGCAGGATTGACCGAATATTGCATAGGCAATGTCACTTCCTTAGACTTGTCACTCTCCAAGAGAAGAGTGGGATCGACCGAAGATTGCATCGGAACAACCACTTCTTCAACCATTGGTTGAATAGGATGGGAGACAAAATGGTCTAGAGATGCATCACCCCAAAAAACAGGAGTGGTGTCCTCCAAATATTGCATCGACACGACCGTTGGTTGAACATGATGTGAGACAACATGGTCAAGAGACGCATCACCCCCCAAAAGAAGAGTGGGATCAACCAAATATTGCATCGACATGACCGTTGTATCAACCAAAGAAGGATTAGAATATTGGGAAACCAAAGATGACTCAGAACCTGAAGGGATATCAAACAAGGACTGCGCTTCTTGTACCATGACCGTAGCAGGGCACAAACGAGTTGGATGACCTCCATTGCAAAGTCTACAAAGGAAATTGGGCTTACGTCCTATACGTATAGGATTCTCGATCATATTAATGCCCCCAAGATGACTTGTAGTGTCTAGTGATATGCTCCCAGTATGACTTGCAAAGGCTAGTAGCAGATGTTCAACATGGCTTGCATAGGTTGTTAACGAATCCCCAACATGACTAGTAGAGGTTGGTGATGAATCCCCAACATGAGTAGCAGTGGTTGGTGATGTATGTGTAGTGTGACTAGAAGTGACTAGAGTTGTGCCCCCAACATGACATGCAGTGGCTATTTGTTGGTCTTCAACATGACTTGGAGAGGTTTTTGACCTATCTCCAACATGACTAGCATAGGTTGGTGATATAATGCTAGTATGACTTGCAGTGAATGGAGTTGTGATTCTACCATGACTTGCAGTGTTTGGTTGCGGCATTTGAGACCAAGGTTCCGAGAAAGACTGATTTTGAGAGATTGTTATCCTGGAAGGGTTCTAGTATACACCATGGCCTTGTCTAGTAGGATAGTATCCTCCTCCAAACTAATTCATGAAGGGTTGTAAGGGCATCGTCACCGAGGAAGTCGCTCGCGAAGATAAAGCGACATGACAATGGTTACTCGGGTGAGGATATATGTTTCCCCCAGATGAAGGAACTTCGTGAAGGGGTTTTCCCATACTATAAAACTGACTCCCCCCAGATGAAACACCAGAGGATAGACGAAGGTCCGCCATGGGAAAATATTTCATAGGAACCGGCATAACGGAAGAAGGATAGATGGACGGGATGTAATAAGTAGAATGACTTCCCATTTGAGCACTTGCTCCTAGAAAAGTGAAGCTAGGATTGGATCCATATGAAATAATATTCCAAACTCCTACCGTAAGAGTTGGTTGAGGGATATGATTCCCACTAAACGAAAAGGGAGAATAAGGAGGCATCATGCCCCCAGACCCAAAACTAGGATTCACATAAGAAGACAAAACAAAGGATGGAAAGTGCAAAGACATGTCTGGCATACTAAGAGAAAAATGATTAGAGGCCCAAGGTATTGGTTGAGTATCATGATTCGACGTACCACTCAGAAATACAAAAGGATTCATCTCCATGGAAAGAGAAAAGACCATGGGATGGGTAGCGCCAACTGAGGGAGTCACGGGGGATCCACTAACCATAGCAACGAAAACTCATAATGAAATACAAAATCGTAAGGCCAACTAATAATCAAATACCACACCAAAGTAAAGAAAAAAGACCAATGCACACAAACAGGATCTAGTAGCTAAAAAGGGGCCTCCCTCACTAGAGTAGGTATGTCTTTCCCAAGAGGGGCCTGAGACTCCCTTCAAAATATTGGAGGCATCAAAATCAATTATAATGTCCCTCATGGGCTTAACAACGTAGTCGGTCAGATCCCCCCAGAGAGGTAATACTCCATAAAGTTTGTGTGTTGTCTGACCCTTATCTGACTCAAGGTACCGACAGAATACCCCCCTGCAAGTAACCTGTGTGGCTACCTATGTCAAGAAACTAGATCCACCACGATATAACCAATGCATAGGAGAATAGTCATAAGTCTGGTCCACCATATGGGTACGGTAAAAAAAATCAAAATCTTGAAAGAACCGCCTCTCACAGAGGTAAAGGTACTAGCAAGACCCCCATATATGAATGAAACCATAGAAATATTGTTGATGCTAGGAAGGTATTAGAGGGATATCTCTGCAAGCAACTTCGTGCAACCTCATGCTTAACTTCGGTGTGAGTGGAGTGTCCTGACGTCACTAATTACACAATGGATTTCACCACTCCCTAGTCAAACACATATGTTGAGTTTAATAGCCTTGGAGAAGTTTATTCACAAAATCCTATTCCAAGTCCCTATATCCTATGTTGGTTTGTGTACTTTCGAAAATAAAATCGTTTCTAATCAATTTTAATAAATCAATGTTACTTTTAATGGCTTTGTTTAATCAGGAGATGTGGTCGTGAAACTGATGATGTTATGACTCAACATATCAAAGAGATGAATATGAGCATAGTGCTAAGTCCTAATCTTAAATTCTCAAAAGATGATAATCTTTCAAAATGCAACTTTCAATTCAACTCTACAATTTCAATAAGATGTAATCTTTCCTCATATGTCAAGTTCAATACTAAATAACCAAAAGAGCAAATGCCATAATGCAAAATGAGTAATGTTTTTGTATTTTCAATATAAAGAAATGAAAATGCAAGGACTGAATTGTAGCTTGATATATAGACCTTACTGCAAGAAAACAGAGACAAGCCAAGTAGGATACCAAGAAGAAAACACTCAGACCAAGATGCAAGGACAACCAATGAAAAAATACGATGAGAAAGAAAAAATCGCCAGAAAATTCAACAATAAAAAAGCTTTCCTATCACTCTGCAAGCACTCAACAGTTACGACATAGACCCAAGAAGACTCAGCAACCATCAAAACTCACCCAACAAACACCAAACTTAGCAAGAAATATTAAAAAGTTGATGTACGTAACTGTTTTAGAAAAGTGTGCATATGTACATGCCCTATAAAATGAAACCTTGAGTATGTACGCGTCTATCAAGGGAAAACTCGTGTATATGTAGTGAAACATTTCATGGGAAAGGGTTAAGCCAAGAAACTCATATGCAAAGTAAAAATAGGTTGTCAAGCAATCATACGACAAGGAAACTCAAGCTAACAGAGAGCAAGTCAAGGATAAAAACACTCCAAACCCCAAAACAGAAGATCAATCCCCAATATGGTCACCAATTATGTTACGAAGAAAATCACTCTATGACATGGCATAAACCACAACAAATAGAATGACTGCAAAAATCAACTCTAATCCCAAGTATGATATATAAATGAAAATACTAACAAGACAAGATAAAGAGCCTACCTTGTCCGGACATTCGATGAAGACCACCGTTGAGCACTCAACTCAAATCTTTATACCTGCAACTTGTCCTCAACAACCAATATACACAAGCATATGGTGATACTATATAAAGTTATCACATACAATAGCATAATCCATTAACATTCATAACAAATACACCCATGGAATAATAATTCAAATATTTGCAAGATATCAATTGGACAAGAAAAGAGTATTTCTATTAAAAAATAATCAACACAAGTGTATAAGTGACAAACTTCCATGTCAACACATCTCAGAACTGAGAAACTAATTCCCTTCCAGTTGGGCCTCCACCACTTCAATCCTCCACCAAAGGCAAGCACATATAAGAGATACAATGAGGTTTTCCATCAAAGAGCGAAGAGCTTGGGGGCTGAACAATGTGTTCATAATCTAAAGGAAAAAGGGATGCAGACTCAATGTGAATTGAAAATTTCTCCAGAGTATCTTTTCTCTCAAAAGTTGAATTCTCTTCTCTTACACGGTTTGGATATGGCTCAATTTATAGCCTTAAAATGGAGCTGAAGGGCCGAGTCAAAACGTTTCCAGTATATGTAAGGTCAAGGATCATGGATCTTGTGACTTGACTTGGAAACCCGACACAATTTTTAATTTTGAGCACCAAACTCGATGTACGTGGGTTGTAGTGGTGCAACCTGTGTATACACATGTTGTCTAACTTGTAGGGCGCATATATGTGGAAAAATAAGATTTTTTCACTCTGGGAAGTTCAAAACAGGATTTCAAGTCTGCATAGGGAAATGGAAAGGCCCTCTAAGCAAGTTGCATGGGGTGAGACAAAACTTGTTATAACAATGTGCAATGCATGGTCTAGTACAGACCATTACATACATCAAACTACCAACTGCACTTGCATATAGAACATGAGACATGTCCTCCTCTTCTTCTTTTGTCTTGGGACACTAATCCGTAGATAAATTTACACCTACAGGAATAGGGACCCTGACCGGTTTACATTCCTTCATATTAAACCTTTGTAATATTGTCTCGACATATTTTCTTTAATTTAACCAGAGTTTCATGTTTTTCCGATCTCTTTTAATTTCCATTCCCAAAATGAAATTTGCAGCACCAATATCCTTCATGTCAAATTTAAAGGACAACTGAGTTTTCACATTCTGGATAATCTCCTTGTTGATTCCTATCAACAACATGTTATCCACATACAAGACCAAATAAATCAAATGATCACCAATTAATTTAAAATACACACAGTGATCCTCTTTTCTTCTTCTGAAGCCAAGTCCCACCATATAAGTATCAAATTTTTGATATTGCATCCTTGGTGATTGTTTTAAACCATACACGGACTTTTTCATCTTGCATACCAACTCCTTCTTATCCTTCACAGCAAAGCCTTCTAGCTGCTTCATACAGATTTCTTCTTCCAAATCCCCATGTAGGAATGTTGTCTTCACATCCATCTATTCTACTTCAAAATCAAACGTAGCGACAACAGATAATAGAAATCTAATAGAAGTTAACTTGGCAACAGGAGAAAAAATCTCACCAAAATCAATTCCCTCAAGCTGGGAATAACCCTTTGCTACCATCTGAGCTTTGTATTTATCCACTTTTCCTTCTGCTTTCAACGTATTTTTAAATACCCATTTGCTTCCAATGGGATTTCTTCCAGTCGACAACTCCACTAGATCCCAAGCCTCATTCTTATCCAAGGTTATCATTTCTTCAACCATGACCTTTTTCTAGAGTTTTCCATCCTCTGAATCCACTTCCTCCCTAATAGTTCTAGGATCATCATCAGTAATAGACAAAGAAAAATTTAAGGAAATTAGATGTAGTATACCTTTATGGTATCCTTTTTTCTCGCACCGATCTCCTCAATACTGGAGTATGGGATTTTTCTTCTTCTGATTCTTGTTCTTCTGTAGAGTCTGATTCATCATCCTTTGGCTCAAACTCTATTTTCTATGGTTATTCCTTACTTGGTAGGACTTGCTATTTGACAACCTCCTTCCTTTCTCTAAATACCACATCTCGACTATACACAACCTTCTTAGTTTCTAGGTTCCAAAGATTAAAACCTTTGAGACCATCTTTATACCCAATAAAGATACACTTTTCAACCTTCTTATCTAGCTTACTCATGTTTTCCTTTGGAACATGAACATAGGCCTCACAACCAAATACTTTGAGATGTGTGAGAAAAGGTTTCTTACTAGTCCATACCTCTTGTGGATT
>ML784775.1:1088914-1102328 GCA_009831015.1 Picea engelmannii | reverse complement strand
CCCCTCTCCCCTCTCCCTCTCCTTCTCTCTCTCTATCTCTATCCCTATCTACTACTGTGTGTGCGCGCGCGCGCCACTAGTCCTCCCCCTCTCTCTCCTTAAATATAGTTCTCTCTCTCATCCCCTCTGCCCCTCTCTCCCTTCCTCCTTCTATACCACCCTTTCTCTCTAACTCTCACTCCCTCTCTCTCTAACACTCTCTCCCTCTCTCCCTCTTTCCCTCTATACCCCACTCTTCCTGCCCTCTCTCTCCCTCCATCCCTAGGCCATCTCAATATCTCTCCCTCCCTCCCTCATTCCCACCTCTTATTTCTCTCTCTCTCTCTCTCTCTCTCTCTCTCTCACACACACACACACACACCCCTATCCCCCCCCCCCTCTCTCCCCCTTTCTCATTGTCTCCTTCCATGGAGAGAGAGAGAGAGAGAAGGAGATAGGGAGGCAATGAGAGAGAGTGGGGAGAGTGGAGGAGAGAGAGAGCGGGGGGGGGCAGAGAGAGAGAGAGAGAGGTGGATATCGGTGGCCACCCACCTTTTCCAACTGGCTCAAAACAATTTTCTGGCAATTTTGGTAACTTACTATTTTTAGCAGTTTTTCGAGTCCTGAACTTCTGGAGCCGTTTTGAGGCCCTAAACGACATTTTTTGGGAAAACGAGGAGAAACATGGAAGTTCCTTCCATGTTTCTCACATCAAAGTTGTATTCCTTGGATAGATCTTTCTAATGGTGTATCGAGCACCCCAAACGAAGATCATATGCAAAAGTTACGCCCCCAAGAAGTTGACGTATCAACTACCTCCACCGAGGCCCACAAACCTTTTGGTTTTTCATCTTTCGGGGTTAGGGTTTTGGATTTTACTTATGTTAAAAAGGCCCTTAGAGCCTCATTGTAGTAACCATATTCTTGTGAATGAGAGTAGTCATCACATCTCTTCTCAGAGATAAGCTGCCACCATTCTAGCGAATCTTTCACTCTGTATTTTTACAGTCTTTGTACATTTTCTCTCATTAATAGAAATTGTATTAATGTATCTCTATGTTTATGGTTGCATCTCTGATACATTTATGTTATATTGTTGGATATATGAGATATCTCTGTAAAATTCTTTATTATATCTCTGCTCTCATTTCATATCGAAAATAATCTGGATCAGTGGTATCAGAGCAGGTTGTTCTTTATCGTTTTTCAGTGCATGTCCCCGACGAGGTCTGAGTATAGAAAGTTGGGCCTCGAGCTTGTCTCTCTTGAGGACAATCGCTCTCACACACCCAAGAAACCATCAATGGCAGAAGAAAAGAAAAATGACAGAGCAGACGATTCTATCAATATGTTGCTTGAGCAAGCTCTCACGCCACAGAGTGACGAAATGATGCAGAATTTTTCCCACATCCTTCAACGTATGTCGATAGCATCAAATGCATCTTCATCAAGTGACCACTTTGGAGGCACCTCTCATTTTAAGGTACATGTCAATTTTGATATTCCTATATTTGAAGGTCAGATAGATGTGAATGCCCTAGACAAATGGTTAAATTTTCTTGAAGGTTGTTTCTTTGTTCACAATTTTTCCGAGAGAGAAAAGATCATCTTCGCGCTCCTTAAGGCTCTCCCCCATATCAAACATTGGTGGGAAACTTACCGGGAGAAAATTTCCATAGAGGAGTCTGGAATATATGGGGCCGAACCCACTTGGGATTTTTTTGTGGATGCAGTAAAGGAACAATATTACCCTATTGGAAACTATGAGGACTAGTACATGAGATGGACCACACTGTGGCAAGAGAGGGGCCAAGCAATTCTAAAGTTCACCAATACCTTCCATACCTTGCACACCAAGCTGGGTATCAAAGACTCTGAATGACATTTGGTTTTGAAATACCATGGGGCTCTACACAAATACATCCAAACTGAAATCTGGACATCTCATCACTCGGTTTTGCTTATCGATATGTTGTTAAAATCAAGGAGATGTTTAAGCACCAGAACAAATGGGAGTTCGGATATGCAAATCCGCAACAACCAAAGTATGAGAAAGACGACCTGTTATCCCCTATTTCTAGGGATAACTAGGAGATCATGTCTCAAGGCCCACAGGTCCTAAACATGGAGTATCAAGAGCAGGATTGACCTGAGCATGGCCCTGGAGGACCCATCTTTATTTTCCTTCATCAGACTTATCTTGTCAGCAGCAAAAAAATCCATCACCTTCGGCTTGGACTTGTATCAAAGAAGACTCTTGCTCCATGAGGTAATTGGTCCAAGTATCATGGTATGTGTCATTTTTTTATCATTATAACCTTTAGATATATGCATCAAATTCCTTTTATTTGTGACAACTACTTGGATCTTACATTGACCCACTTGACCATGGTTGGGGGGATTGACAGGGTGTCCTAGCAAGCCTGTACCCATAGGCTTGGGTTTTCCACCGGGGGGATATTTGAAAAAACCATCATCCGCGCCCATCATATCATCACTTTTACATCTTGTCTCCCACACATTTGTCCCATTCCCCTAGTCCAGGCATTAGGATGATTTGTTTGTGGGGTTTCACTTTATCTCGTGGGAAGAAGGGGTTAAAGGCCCAGAAGGTAAAAGCAGCTGGTAAAAGATAAAAGCCATAAAAAATGAAACCTAGAGATGCCTCGCCCAAGGATCCCCGAGAAGGCAATAAAAATCCTCTCAGCAAGAAATAAGAGGGACCCGAAGAAAAATAACAAAACAAGACCTAGCTAAGAGGATAGGGGGTCTCATCACTAGCCAACCTATTATGTTCATGAGTACCTAGCAGTATGACATTGCCATTATCTGGTTAGCATGCCAGGGCAGTGACCTTTGGTTGCATGGCCAAGGGAAAGGGGGTCTCATCACGAGCCAGCCTTATCATCTCTATGAAAGTGCTTGTGGGTAACACTATCAACTCTGGTCATCACGCCAAGGCAGTGTCCTCTAGTTAGTTCTTGAAATAAAAAATAAGAAAGCCAATAAAGAAAAGAAAAAGAATAAGGCAATAAAGGGCTTGGAAAGAATTTCATACATGACAGGTACAAATCGCCTTCTACAAAGGAACCCACAAGTAATATCATGCATCCCTATCTTTCACTCTACCCGTATGTCTGGACATCCCTTGACCACATCACCTCGTTTTACATGGCTTAGATGATACCCCTTGGAGACTTTCCTTTCCTTATGGATACCAGCCCAATAGGGTGTTTTGTCTTTTTCTTTGGCTTTGTATTGTAGGTCTTTGTAATATCTTTGAGCTATTGAATGATATATCAGGGTTTTTATGCATATGTTTGATAACCTTAATGATGAAACGTGATTAACATTGCTATGATCCCTGTGACTAATGAGCCCATGGAGGGTGAAGCTTTTGATGTGGAGGACCATGCCCGATGGACAGGTACCAGTTGGACCGATACACATGGGGAGATGATTAGTTCGAACCTCCATGGGGCTAAAGAGCCCATCAGATGGTTGTTGGGACCCCATCAGGGGCAGAGACAGGACAGTGCTTGATTGAGCTTTTCACTTGAGAAGAAGAAGGATGTTCCATCCGAGAAACTTTGGCTAAACCCAGCCCAAGGGGGTTGACCCACTTCATAACGTCTCCCTTTGATGGCCCAAGACATCACCTAGGAGCCATTGATGTCATATTGATAGTGTGGCAATCTGACAGGGCAGCTGGCACATGTGGCAGGGTTTGGAGGCCCAAAGAGGGCTAACGTTTTGTCATTTGTGCTGGATTTTTCCCTAAAAAGGGCCAACGTCTCCCTCGGGAGGGCTTGACATCTTGCTTATGCTCATTTAGGGCTTTAATTTAACAATTTAATGTAAAAACAATATGATTTTGGTTTGTGCCTTGTCGGCTATTTTTAATGACCTAATTTTAATTAGTGGTCATGATACACTATATATTGAGGAGTTTTTCCCTCATCTTGACAATAACACACAACTCACTCTCTTGTGAGGTCTGATTTTTACGCCCTAGTTTGGGTATTTGGTCTTTTAAAGTGAGGCGCACTTATTGATGGAAGGATTTTCTTGGCATCTTTGGCATTTCTCTTGAAGGAAGGTTTACAACTAGGGTTTGCATATGCCTTTTCATCATGATATGTAAGTGTTTTCTTGCAAAACTTCTTAATTGAATGGTTGTAGGTTTATATTATTGCATTTACTTATAAATTTGTTGATTTAAAACCCTAGGTGACAAGCACACAAGTAGGTCCTTGTTTCATGTCCCCTAAAAGAGAAATATTCAGCCATTGAAGAAGGAAGAAAGAGCCTAGCCTTTGCTACACTCTTTTCACTTCTTCCCCTTGTGCTACTTGTGTTTTTAAAGGTTAAAAAGGAGGTGACGTCCCAGGCCTAGGTTATCTACAACTAGGGTCATCCATCTTCTAGGGTTTAGTGATAGATCCTTGCCATTGTAGCACTCTCCCTCACCTCATTCTCTTGTTTTAGCTTATCTTTTATGCTAGTTGTTTTGCCAAGTTTGACCTAAGGAAGGAGGAAAGAGCACGAGGCCTTACTTAAGCAACATTGGAGAGAGTCTCTTTCCCATAGGGTTTTGATTCTAGGGCCATGCCATTGCAGCACTTTAGAACCCTTCCCTCTTGTCCTTGGCCTTTATTCCTTCCACTTTGCGTCCTCTCCTTAATTGACTCCATCTACCCCTAGGCACTGATCTTAAACCCACAACGTTGAAGTGATAGTGCTCAAACAACCTCTTAAAACTTTTAAATTTGAAACCCTAACTGACTAGCTAACCCTAACAAGGTTGATATCATACTTGGTTATTCCATCTTGACGCAGCACCTTTTGATGATAAGCAATTAGATGATGGTTGAAAGCATTAATTGAGTAAAAGGTTGATTAAATACATTGTTTTCCACATCATCTCAATAGTTATTGATGAATTGATATTTTCCATTGCTATATTGATAAAACATTGATCTCATTAATATCTGTTGTTTTACATTGCTTACATATTGATGTCAGATAGTTACATGAAGTACTAACACACTGAATTATAGCCTACACATATTATTTGTTATTGTCTTGTTCCGAGCAGGTGTTCTCATTTGGGCATACACTTCTTTATTAGCTGATTAGTCGAGCTATCTGATCTTTGGTGGTAACCTGTGAGGAGGAACTTCTGCTTTGACCTTTATACTTTGACCTCTTCAAAACCCCAAGTTACCGTGGACGTCTCCCCTGGGCTAACCTCCCTGAATAGAAAGAACCTCCCCATTGTGGTGACATTGGGTGGGGTAGGTTCTTGTTATGCCAGTTTTGCCTCTATCCTCTAGCCTTTTGACCTAGCTACAAACTATGCGATAACATTTTGGCGCCGTTGTCGGGGAACACTGAGTCAATCTTCCTCAAACGACAAACCTTTTCGATAAGCCTTGCCTCAGAGACCTTTTCTTACAAGCTTACCTGGCGACTCCACTAGGGTGTTTTTTCCCCTTTTCTTTGGTAGTTTCAAGTAAACTATCTGGCGAATCCACAAACTAGAAGGAGATTCAACAATCCTCCTTTGTCTTTTAGAAGGAAGCCTCCCTTAAACTCTCTTATTGTCAAATCACTTTTCGAGAAGAGCCTTCCTTTAAGAGTCATGTCTACCTCTCAGACCGCTACAACAAACCCAGTCAACAATCAGAGACAATGGTCATCTACCCTTTTTAGGCCGTTAGACATGTCAGCCATACCTGGCTATCCTAGGCAAATGCCACCCAAGTATGAGAAGTGGTTGCCTAAGTTTACCGGTACTGATGCCATCAGTGCCGAAGAGCATATGAGTAACTTTTGGGCATTCTTTCAGCTTCACCCCATCAGTGATGATGCTGAAAATTTGGTCATGAAGTTATTATCCACTACTCTTTATGATGCCTCAAGGCTTTGGTACCTCAGCCTTCCTGATGGAAGTATCAAGACCATGGATAGACTTGAAGAGGCCTTTCTCAAAATATGGAGTATCAAAGAAGACCCTAATATTCTTCTCACACGACTGAATAGCCTTGCTAAATACGAGAATGAGCCCATTCAGGAATTTCACACCAGATTCGAGACATTGCTACAAAGAATTCTCGCAAGCCATCACCCGAAAGATGACTACCTTGTTCATATTTATACTAGATCTTTCAATGGCCAACTATGGTATCTTCTTAGAGACAAAAACCCCCAGTCCATTCAAGAAGCCCAAGAGCTTGCCACCAAGATAGAAGGGAACCTCCTTTCATCTAATATTGAGCCCTTTTCTAACCCAAGGGGGAGAATAGACACCAAGCAGAAAATAGTACACAATGTTGAGCCTACTTCAGATCTCTGCACTAGTATCAACAAATTGCAAGTCTCCATGGATAGCATCATAAAGAATCAAGAAGAAATGATGAGTAGGATTGTCAGACTTGAAAAATCCCAGATCCAATCACCTAGGCCTCCATTCAAATGGAAATTCTAGAAAGGGAACCAATTTTACAAGCCAAAGAATGAAAATGAAGTTCCAAATACCTTGGCCCCTACAAATGTTGTTGATGAAAATCCTTGGTGCCTAGAGTGCAGTGAAGCACATTGGGAGCATGAATGTCCTTATAATGTTGGTCGGTAACAAGTCAGTAACATGGACTACTTCATGAACTTTCCTCAGATAAATATCACAGATATAGAACATCAACAAGCTGTGAGGGAAGCAACCAGAGCAGCAAGGATGACGGTACTAAACAACTTGGACCAAGAATCACAAGAAAAGCTAAAGAAGCAGGAAGTTCAGGTATACAAAAGGAAGAATCCGAAACAGCCTACCGCTAATTAGTCGAAACCCCCGCCTCTTGAGGTACTGCTTCCTAGGACATCCAAGACTGGTAAGGTTGACCTTAACTTTGACTTTGAAGGGGTGTTATCAAAGAAGCATGTGAATGTTCCCCTGAGAGAAGAAATCAAGATCCCATCCATTAAAGAACGCTTTGATACCTTCTTTTCGGGATCATATGAACCTATGGACCCCCCTATTATGTTGCAAGCTGACCATTTCATGGTCCAGTATGGTGAAAACCCTCCCTTCTTCATGACTTTAACAATGAACAACAAATATCTTAACAATTGCATTCTAGATATAGGTGTTGGTGATAACATGATGTCTCTTAAAGTCATGCAACAAATGGGTTTGAAGGTCACTAGGCCTTACAAGAATGTGTGTGGTTTCGAATCTAAAGCAATACCCACACATGGGGTGGTTGAAAATGTTGAAGTGCACTTAAAACAATACCCTGAGAAGACAGTCCACATTGACATTATAGTGGTTGATGTCCCAGATGTGTGGGGAATGTTTTTATCTAGGAAGTTTGGCACAATGATAGGGGGTTCCCTTGAGATGGACCTCACCTTTTTGTGATTACCTTTGAAATATGGAACGATGGGACATCTACTTAATGTGCCAATAACTGGGGACCATGTGCAAGATATTGTTCATCCCGCCTAAAATGATATAACACAGGACAATATGATACAAACTCTTCAAAAATATTCTCCAGAAGACATGCCCTTTGCAACAGAGGAAGACTTTGATCAAATCGAATGGCCCAAGAAAGAGGAATACCAACAACTCCTAGATGAATTCAAGAACAAAGAAGTTGGGATGGTGAAAATACTAAAGAAAAATGAAGATGACGTACAAATCCGCCCGTCTCAACAAGAAGTCTTTACAGCAGAAGCCCACCCATTTCCCTTAGTACAATACACCAGGGTTGTTCAGGGAATGACCAAATACAAAGTCAGAAAGCATAAGGAGGGAGACATGGTATGGATGTGGGATACTCAGAAAGGAGAGCCAACTAATGTAAAAGGAAGCACACAATCATGGCTCGGACCCTTCAATGTTGGAATGGAATCAGTTGATAACTCATACTATCTGTCCACTTTGGAAGCAAGAAGGCGCCCATTACCCATCAGCGGGCACCTCCTCAAACCCCACCAAGGTGGTGGGACCTGACTCCACAGGTAAGTATAGGTAGGTAGGAATTTTCCGTGTATTATACCATTTGCATTTCATGATAGTTTGCTTCCTCACTTGCATATTTATTGTTTTATTCCAGTCGTATACATATATATATTGCGGGGTGGCAATATCACCCCACCTTTGTTACTGATGCCCTTTTCGAGTTTGAGCAGGTCTGCAAGTTATTCCAGATATTTTGAGGTTCTCATGCACTCTACGGTGAGCACATGTCCCTAAGTTGGAGCCAGATGTTATCCCCGATTTCTAGGGATAACTAGAAGATCATGTCTCGAGGCCCATAGGTCCTAGACATGGAGTACCGAGAGAAGGATTGACCTAAGCATGGCCCTGGAGGGCCATTCTTTCTTCTCCTTCATCAGACTTGTCTTGTTAGAAGCAACAACATCCATCACCTTCAGCTTGGACTTGTATCGGAGAAGACTCTTGCTCCATGAGGTAATTGATCCAGGTATCATGGTATGTGTTATTTTTTATCATTATAACCTTTAGATATATGCATCAAATTCCTTTTATTTCTTACAACTGCTTGGATCTTACATTGACCCACTTGACCATGGTTGGGGGCATTGAAAATGTGTCCTAGAAAGCCTGTACCCATAGGTTTGGGTTTGCCACCGGGGGGATATCTGAAAAAACCATCGTCTTCTCCCATCATATCATCACTTTTACATCTTGCCTCCTACTCATCTGTCCCATTCCCCTAGTCCGGGCATTAGGATGATCTGTTTGTGGGGTTGCACTTTATCTCATGGGAAGAAGGGGCTAAAGGCCCAGAAGGTAAAAGTAGTTGGTAAAAGATAAAAGCCATAAAAAATGAAACCTAGAGATGCCTCGCCCAGGGATCCCTGAGAAGGCAATAAAAATCTTCTCAACAAGAAATAAGAGGGACCCGAAGAAAAATAAAAAAACAAGACCTAGCCAAGAGGATAGGGGATCTCATCACGAGCCAACCTATTATGTTCATGAGTACCTAGCAGTATGACATTGCCATTATCTGGTTACCACGCCAGGGCAATGACCTCTGGTTGCATGGCCAAGGGAAAGGGGGTCTCATCATGAGCCAGCATTATCATCTCTGTGAAAGTGCTTGTGGGTAACATTGTCATCTCTGGTCACCACGCCAAGGCAGTGTCCTCTAGTTAGTTCTTGAAATAAAAAAGAAGAAAGCCAATAAAGAAAAGAAAAAGAATAAGGCAATAAAGGGCTTGGAAAGAATTACATCCATGATGGGTACAGCTCGCCTTTTACAAAGGCACCCACAGGTAATATCATGCATCCCTGTCTTTCACTCTACCCATATGTCTGGACATCCCTTGACCACATCATCTCGTTTTACATGGCTTGGATCAAACCCCTTGGAGACTTTCCTTTCCTTATGGATACTAGCCCAATAGGGTGTTTTGTCTTTTTCTTCGGCTTTATATTGTATGTCTTTGTAATATCTTTGAGCTATTGAATGATATATCAGGGTTTTTATGCATATGTTTGATAACCTTAATGATGAAATGTGATTAACATTGCTATGATCCCTATGACTAATGAGCCCATGGAGGGAGAAGTTTTTGATGTGCAGGACCATGCCCGATGGATAGGTACCAGTTGGACCAGTACACATGGGGAGATGATTAGTTCGAACCTCCATGAGGCTGAAGAGCCCATCGGATGGTTGTTGGGACCCCATCACGGGTAGAGGCAGGACAGTGCTTGATTGAGCTTTGCACCTAAGAAGAAGAAGGATGTTCCATCCGGGACACTTTGGCTGAGCCCAGCCCAGGGGGGTTGACCCACTTCATAACGTCTCCCTTTGATGGCCCAGGACGTCACCTAGGAGCCATTGACATCATATTGATAGTGTGGCAGTCTGACAGGGCAGCTGGCACGTGTGGCAGGGTTTGGAGGCCCAAAGAGGGCCAACGTTTTGTCATTTGTGCTAGATTTTACCCTAAAAAGGGTCAGCGTCTTCCTCAGGAGGGCTTGATGTCTTGCTTATGCTCATTTAGGGCTTTAATTTAACAATTTAATGTAAAAACAATATGATTTTGGTTTGTAGCCTTGTCGACTATTTTTAATGACCTAATTTTAATTAGTGGTCATGATACACTATATATTGAGGAGTTTTTCCCTAATTTTGAAAATAACACACAACTCACTCTCCTGTGAGGTCTGATTTTTGCGCCCTAGTTTGGGTATTTGGTCTTTTAAAGTGAGGCGCACTTGTTGATGGAAGGATTTTCTTGGCATCTTTGGCATTTCTCTTGAAGGGAGGTTTACAACTAGGGTTTGCATATGCCTTTTCATCATGATATGTAAGTGTTTTCTTGCAAAACTTCTTAATTGAATGGTTGTAGGTTTATATTCTTGCATTTACTTATAAATTTGTTGATTTAAAACCCTAGGTGACAAGCACACAAGTAGGTCCTTGTTTCATGTCCCCTAAAAGAGAAATATTCAACCATTGAAGAAGGAAGAAAGAGCCTAGCCTTTGCTACACTCTTTTCACTTCTTCGCCTTGTGCTAGCTATGATTTTAAAGGTTAAAAAGGAGGTGACATTCCAGGCCTAGGTTATCTACACCTAGGGCCATCCGTCTTCTAGGGTTTGGTGATAGAGCTTTGCCATTGTAACACTCTCCCTCACCTCATTCTCTTGTTTTAGCTTATCTTTTATGCTAGCCATTTTGCCAAGTTTGACCTAAGGAAGGAGGAAAGAGCACGAGGCCTTGCTTAAGAAACACCGGAGTGAGCCTCTTTCCCCTAGGGTTTTGATTCTAGGGCCCTGCCATTGCAGCGCTTTAGAACCCTTCCCTCTTGTCCTTAGCCTTTATTCCTTCAACTTTGCATCCTCTCCTAAATTGACTCCATCTACCCCTAGGCACTGATCTTAAACCCACAACATTGAAGTGATAGTGCTCAAACAACCTCTTAAAACTTTTAAATTTGAAACCCTAACTAACTAGCTAACCCTAACTAGGCTGACGTCATACTTGGTTATTCCATCTTGACGCAACACCTTTTGATGATAAACAATTAGATGATGGTTGAAAGCATTAATTGAGTAAAAGGTTGATTAAATACATTGTTTGCCACATCATCTCAATAGTTATTGATGAATTGATATTTTTCATTGGTATATTGATAAAACATTGATCTCATTAATATCTGTTGTTTTACATTTCTTACATATTGATGTCAGATAGTTACATGAAGTGAATTATAGCCTGCATATATTATTTTCTATTGTCTTGTTCCGGGCAGGTGTTCTCATTTGGGCATGCACTTCTTTATTGGCTGATTAGTCGGGCTATCTGATATTTGGTGGTAACCTGTGAGGAGGAACTTCTTCTTTGACCTTTATACTTTGACCTCTTCAAAACCCCAGGTTACCGGGGACGTCTCCCCTGGGCTAACCTCCCTGAATATAAAGAACCTCCCCATTGTGGTGACATTGGGTGGGGTAGGTTCCTGTTACGCCAGTTTGGCCTCTATCCTCTAGCCTTTTGACCTAGCTATAAACTGTGCGATAACACAGCCCTAACAAACAGCTTCCTGAAAACCATTCTAAGCCACAAGAAAAGAAGGGTCACGGGAAGACAAAGAAGGACACCAGAAAATGGTGTGATTTCCACAAAATCCCCTGGCACAACACCGATAAATGTCGCTCAAAACAGTCATTGGTGGCCAATATCAAAGACAAGGAGATGAACCCTGATTCAGAATCTGATTCTGAAAATACTGTTAAAATATAGATCATCAACGCAGACCCCACTGTTATTGTCGTGACTGTAGCAATTCAACCAGATGAACCAACAGATCCTCAAGAGGGGGAGCACCTTTTTCATTCATAGATGTGGGTGAAGGGGACCTCATTGCATTTTATTATTGATAGTGGAATCCATAAGAACCTCATCTCAACAGAGGTCGTCAAATAGTTGGGATTGTCGAAAACACCACACCCGCAGCCATACAACATCGGGTGGCTTCGCCAAGGACGATATCTTCGTTTCAGCCAACAATGTTGATTGTCATACGACATCCAGCCCTTCAAGGATGATGTATTATGTGATGTTGCCCGATTGGATGTCTGTGATGTTCTCTTGGTCCAACCATATATGTGGAAGCGTCATGTTATCTATGAGTCTCGACTTTGTAGTGTCATTGTTACTCTGGGGGGTCATCTCTACAAAATACCAGAGGTAGTTCCAACTATTGTCCCACTTAAACAGTGTTGTAAGATAATATCTCATACTACAAAATTCAGCTTCTTCACAATCTGTTCAAAACGGGAATAGAAGGATACTGCAACCACTACAACCTCGACCCAAGCACCTTCTATCCAATAGAAGCAGGTCGACAATATTGTAGCAAAACACAAATATTCCTTCTGCACACAATCATATCGGATATCTCGACTGGTTGAACAGAGTCAACCCCACCAACAACAGGTTTGTGACAGCGTTCCACAAACCGAGCAACGCAACGTCTCCAACAAGGCAAGCAACTCACCAAGATTCAGATTCAACAAATGATTCCCTCTCTCCCCTGGGAACTCAACGCAACGGAGACCATTTCTTCCTAAGGAGGGAGGATTGATCCAGGTGGATATCGGTGGCCACCCACCTTTTCCAACTGGCTCAAAAAAAATTCTGACAATTTTGGTAATTTACTATTTTCAACATTTTTTCAAGTCCTGAACTTCCGGAGCCGTTTTGAGGCCCTAAATGACGTTTTTTGGGAAAATGAGTAATTCACATCAAAGTTGTAGTCCTCAGATAGACCTTTCCAATGGTGTATCGAGCGCCCCAAATGGATATCGTATGCAAAAGTTACACCCCCAGGAAGTTGGCGTATCAACTACCTCCATCGGGGCCCGCAAACCTTTTGGCTTTTCATCTTCTGGGGTTAGGGTTTTGGATTTTACTTATGTTAAAAAGGCCCTTAGAGCCTCATTGTAGTAACCATCTTCTTGCAAATGAGAGTAGTTGTCACATCTCTTCTCTGAGATAAGTTGCCACCATTCTAGCGAGTCTTTCACTCTGTATTTTTACAGTCTTTGTATAGTTTTGCTCATTAATAGAAATTGTATTATTGTATCTCTGTGTTTATGGTTGCATCTATGATACATTTATGTTATAGTGTTGGATATCCGAGATGTCTTTGTATATTTCTTTATTATATCTCCGCTCTCATTTCATATCGAAAATAATCTAGATCTAAGAGATGGGGTGGGAGGGAGGGTGAGGGAGGATGGTGGAGAGAGAGAGAGAGAGAGAGAGAGAGAGAGAGAGAGAGGTAAAAAGAGAGAAGGGAAGCTGAGAGAGAGAAAGAGAGGACTAGAGCGGGGGAGAGAGAGAGGAGGAAGAGTAGGGTAGATAGGGAGAGGGAAAGAAGGAGAG
>ML784775.1:1060162-1088528 GCA_009831015.1 Picea engelmannii | reverse complement strand
ATGGGGGAGAGAGTGTGCGTTCCTATTGCTAATAACGCGCACACATTTTAGGAAAAAATAACGTAAAAAAAAAGATATGGAGAGGAATTCATAAAAATGGAAGTTTTTATGTATTTGCATATCGAACCACTCGGTTTGTCATCCCAAACCTAAATCTGAGGCAACCAACTCAACAAACACGTATGCTAGAGTTGTCACTCCAGCCCAAAAACAAATTTGAAATTCAAATAATGCACGTGCGCTTTAGGAATGTGTGTGTGTTCCTAAAGTACATGTGCGTTATTTGAATTTCAAATTTTTTTTCGGGTTGGAGTGACAACTCTAGCATACATGTTTTCTGAGTTGGTTTCCTCGAATTTAGGTTCAGGATGACAAACCTAGTGGTTTGGTCTACAAATACATAAAAGTCTCAATTTTTATGAATTCCTCTCCATATCTTTGTTTTTGATGTTATTTTTCTATAGGCTATATAATTCAGTTATTGAAGAAACTACAGAAACAGATAGAGTTGGCTATGCAGATTCCAAATAAACAATTTTGTTTTTAATTAATAATGTTTACTATTTTTAATCTATTTTTTTCTTGACATATATCAAAATCCTAGAATACACACCTCTCTTATTTCTGCTATATTTTTTTGTTGGCTTAACCATTTCTTGAATGAGTTATATGCGACACTAGAAGAGACCGATATCTACAATCCAAAAAAGAAAAGAGTTTTTTTTGATCATGTTAAGATCCTCTTAGCCTGCACAAACAAAAGACATTGTAATTTCAGGGATATGTTGACTTTGATAATTAAAATAAAAATAAAATTATTATTATAAATTTCCAAAAAATACATGGCATAAGAAAAACAGGCTATCTACAAGTATACAAGTTTTTGGAACAAAATTCCATCGTTAAGGTACTCAACACCTACACGAACAAAACCATATACTTTATATTTTGTTGGAAAAATAAGATTAGAAAAAAAAAAATTGACATAGTTATTCATAATTTCTATGAATAAAAGTTGTATATTCGGAAAGCTAATTCAATTTCTTAAGTTTCATCTTCGTACACCATATTCAAATTCATTGTAAAAGTACCTTGAATAATCCCTGCAAATTAAAATATTGTTGTTTTTCGAGGTTTCCATTGCCACTAACACATCATGAGAGACCATCATTAGCTTGCACTCACCCTTACATAATTCATAAAAAAACTCTAGGAAGTCAACAACTAATGAAAATTTTCCATCAAACTCGGGGATGCAATCGAGCATGATATTTACATGAAGATGTGGAGGTTTCAAAATTTGTGGTAAAGCCTAAGGGACAAATATATAAGCAGCAATTGACACTTCTTTCTCGTTAGTATCCATATTTCAAACATAAAGAGTGATGATTTGTTAATCTCAAAGCATTCTTACCAATCATAACCTTACCCAAGATGTGGAGTCACCAATACTGGAAAGTTGGTTCTTGCGGTGAACCTCTTTATAGAATTTTCTTCAAGTGGAGTCGCCAGGTTAGTTCCTATAGGTTGGTGCTAATAATAATAAACTATTCACCATAAATATAATACAAATTTCTTACAACACTGATGGAATGGAGTCACCAATGCTGGGAAATTTTGATTGCAATGCACTTCTTTGTGTCTCTTACTTGAATGGAGTCTCTAGATGAGACCCTGCAGGCTAGTTAATAAAACTAAAAGAATCTCATCAAAGTGCAAAACAATATAACTTACCAAAGTGTTTGTCATTGAGGACCTGGGTCAAAATGACATTATTCCCCGACAACGATGTCAAAATATGTTATTGACCAAACTAATGGCCCGCAAAGGTCCTCTAAGGTGCTAGGGTGGTACCATGTAGGATAGGTGCCCAATGTCACCGTGGCACAAGTCCTTCCCTATTCAAGCCCAACTCCTACACTAAAGGACTTTGAGAGGCTTCCTTATACAAAACACTTCACCCAAAATCGGTAGACCAATTCCTAATAAAATAATAGATGAAGGAAGGAGTTAATTGTTTACGATTTTTCTGATTCGAAGTGATAAATTGCAGAAAATAAAATGCAGACCAATGAACAAACCCACTCTAAGGACATAAAATAACCCAATAAAATGGTGCAAAAGAGGGGTTAAAATCCCTTACCAATTCCTGGATGATAGATTAACTATACCTCTTGATAAGTGGTTATTATTTACTTATTTTCCTTGCTGTCTCGAAATTACAGATCTGAAAATAACACAAAAAATGCAGAAAACAACAAAAAAAGTGGCCTTTCCAGACCTTCCACAAGTGTATATGCACCCTAGATTGATAGATCTGTGGGTTGGAAAGCTAGAGAAACGAGTTATGAATGATTTCCTATGCCCCAAGCCTTAGATATGCAATAAAAAGATGATTTCCAACAAGTTGGAAATGACTTTGAAGAAATGGGGTTCAAATCCCCCTAGGGTCAAAATCCAAATTTTTATTTCAGCCAACAAGAGGACTTGTTTTGGCTAAAATATGTTGTTTGATATTAGAAAATAAATGATAGATCTATATGTAACAATTTTGGAAATAAAACAATGGTCAAAAGATATTAATACTTACTTGAGCACCCCTTGTGAAGGAGAACTTGGTATATCTAAGATAAGTTTGTTGTTGTAAACTGTAGATCTATACAAATCCTCAATAATACCCTCGAAAAATATGAAATTTAACGCAGAAAACCCAAGGGTAATTTATCTTGGGGTAGAGAAAATTCTCTAAGATAAAACCCCTAAGATCTACTAGCTTGTAAGAAAAAAAATTGAAGAACAAAGTTAGGATATGATTTTTTGTATTTTTATATTTTATAAAATAAAAAATGAAAAGATATTTTGGATTTTGAATAATTATGGTTGAAGAAGGTGATTTTTTTTTTAACCTTTTTACCTTCGATTACCTCTTGGTGTGAGAAATTACGACCCGATAAGTCTTGGATCGTCCTTGGTATATTCCTAGTGATTGGGCTTGGAGTTGAAGGACTAATCGCCCCCAATGCTAGAAATTGAAGATGTATTACTTCTTGAGGCTTGCTAGGAAAGTTCCTTGGTAGGATGGTTTCCAAACCAAGCAATCAAATTTGGGAAAAGTGAGAACCTACCACCGGTTGAAGCTACTTTGAAAGAAGTTGGTCCAACAACTTGGGTTTGATCCACTAAGAAGCAAAAAGAAAAGGAAGAGACAAGGATTCTAGTTCCCTTATTCCAAGTTATTACGTAGCCCCTCAAATGGATTGAATGATGAGTTCTTGCAAATGCCTAATAGTAATCCCCAATAACACACAATGAACCTTAGCCATGAAAGACAAACATTAAAGAAAATCAATTCACAGTGACACAAGAAGTAAAGTTCAAGAATATAGCATTATGATCTCACAAAACTTCAACCTGGCCTGTCAAATATGCATGAAAACGATCAATTTGAGCCTGTATTGTATTTTCGGCCCCGGGATCTTATGCATTCAGATTCGTGGACTGCCTTAGAAAAAGTGAGATGCTGAGAAGTTTGTGAGACTACCATGTTGAGAACTGAAAATGATAAATGCACCATGGCCAAGGAATGCATACCGACTATAAAACAATGATTGTGTGGGGAATGACATAGATGCGCACGACCATGGGTAGACAATCCCTAAACTGTGTGATCATCCCTACAATAAACCTGGCTCCCGTAAGCCATGTGTCTCAATAGGTTCACCTCAAGTCCCCAAATCCTATCTAGGATGAAGGGAAGTGAGAATGAATTCTAGAAAGACTGATCATGGCTGACTAACAAGTCTAAGAGTCCATAATACACAATCTTCCACATGGCCTACAAAGCTTTGACTTGCATCCTTGGGATTACAATGGTGTAGTTAGATAAAAAATGTAGGGTACGTCCTAGAGAGGTAATAATGTCGATGGGTCTACATGACCAAATTTACCTCTGAAGGTGTCGTTGAGCGACATAAATCACACCTGGTTGCAAAGGTGTTTTCTCAACAAGAAGGTATCGATTATACCGAGACCTTTTCCCTTGTTGCAAAAATGAACTTTGTTCGACTGATTCTTTCCCTTGCTTCTCGTTTTGGATGGAAAATCCATCAGATTGATATGAAGAGTGCCTTTCTTCATGGAGACCTATCTGAAGAAATTTTCATGGAACAATCACCTGGTTTTGTGACAGATTCTACCTTGGTTTGTCAACTCAAGAAGTCGCTTTATGGTTTGAAGAAAACTCCTCAAGCTTTATATGCTAAGATCGACAATTTCTTTCTTCGACTTGGTTTCAAATGTTGTGAATTCGATCACAACTTGTATGTACTCCATACCAATGGAGACACATTGATTGTTTCTTTCTATGCAGATGATCTTCTCATTACTGACAATAATATTGATCTCATTATTAGATTGAAGAAACAAGTTGTTGACTCCTTTGATATGATATATCTTAGTACTTTGCATTATTTTTGGGTCTTCAAGTATTACCGCTATGTGATGTTTTTTTCATTTCTTAATATAAATATGTGATGGATCTTTTGACACTTTTTAAGATAGTTGATTGCAAGCCCTATGCTACTCCCTTTCAATATGGATTCAAGCTCACCAAAACTTGTCAAACTCCCAAAGTCAATGTTGTTGGCGTCGGAAGTCACTCCTGGATTGCTTGCGGGAGCAGAGCCCAACGCCCATCAGTTTTTATGTCACAGTGGTTTTTAATGGGTGATCAAATGGACAGAGACTCGGGGAGATGTCATTCTAACTAGAGACTGGGTCCGGCATGTAAGAAACAAAGGAGGTCTTGATCTAACTTCAGTCAGCGGGTTGATTAAAAGGTGAACAGGTAGAAGACTTGATAAGAAGAGTGAACAAACTACTTCGGGCAATAGGCTTTCAATAATTTGTAGAAGAAAAACCCTGAATGCGATATCCTCTGGTTCAAGGCTTCGAGATACTGAAAGAGGGACTTGACTGAATTCTCCAATTCCAAGTCGTTCGGCATTAGGTAAATCACAAGGACTGATTAGAGACAATGCGACTGTCACAATGATCAAATTCTACATCATCCTATAATAGTTACAACTCGACTGGATTCTCCAATTCTGAGCCGTTCTAATACAGTGTAAACACAGACGTGAAAGAAAAACTGACATTCATAAGACAAGAAGTCTCAAGAGTCTAGACATAACCAGAAAAACAATGCTTCATTAAAGTTTACCACTGGGAGCCTTGCTCAACCATCAATCGGTTACAAAATACAAAGACTGAGTCTATATACTTAGGAAAATTCACCTCACAGAGGTGTGTCCAGTCACCCAAGGCTTGGTGTCCCTTCAGCCAAATTCGGACGGATAATCCCTGTCAGACGCCACCTTAACTGCGCATGGCCCCTGCAAGGGGAGTAGCTGAGCCATTAAGTGCCAAGTTAGTGTGTGCAGACCTCCTCTGTCTAATTGAAGACTCAGCATGGCCTCTTTGGAGAAAATGGTACACAAGACCCTCTCGAGCAGACCACTGGCCAGGCTCTCCATATCTTGCACTTAATGTATGAAGAGAGGTTTCAACCACTCTTTCTTACCTTCATTTACTTCAAGCGAGAACAGGCTCGAGGTCGGATCAAATGGCACCTAGAGAACAAGATGAACCTTTCGGCGACTGGACCAGATGCCTTCGGCCCCTTTTGCGCAACTCTTTTATTTCCCAGGTGACAGGAAGGGGCTGACCTCTGTCCCTTGACATCGCGATGAGCGAAGCGTCGAGATGGCCTGAGTTGGCAATGCACGTCCCCCTAGATTTGACGGCCCTGAACTTATTTGGTGATGTTGTGGGCCCGGGTCCTGGACACTTTCGGCATTTCAGGATTCGGGGTTTCGAAATGTGAAATAACGAGGAGCGCTTACCCCTCGAACTCCCGAATGCCGACATGGCACGAGTGCGTGCCACGTGTCCCTAAGATGTGTGGTCGAGATAACATCCACTATTTAGAAAGGGGTTGCTTTCAATCCCAGGCTTGCTTGATGTGACCTAAGGCTAGGATCATGGACTTGGCTCCAAAGACGCTTTCGACGTTTCGTCGATCGATGATTGCAGCTGCAAAGGATGAGAATCTTTTTGTTTCTCGAAACAGTGATCCCCGATATGCCGACTGGATTCCACCTATCTTAACTGGATCGGACGAACTAGGTTTGCCTTGAACTACTAGCGTTATCCTTTGTGTTAAAACCCGGGCAACTTGGCAGCCCCGAAATCCCGATGCACGTCGATCGGTTTTGTAGGTGGATCTCGGCTGTTGACATCAAAACTTCGCCTGCTCGCTTGACTTGTGATCTGAAAAGAGATTCTCCCGCGTTGCGTTGGGGCGCTTCCCGTGTAACCTGCAGACCTGGGTATTTTTGAGTCCAAGACAAATAATGTCGCTAACATTAGGCTCCATGGGGGATAGAGTCGTCCCTGTGATGCTCTAAGAACTCATTCTACAGTTTCAGTGCCTTGTTGTTGGGCTATGGAGTCATTTATTAAGACGAAAATAGAAAACATAAAACAATATTTACAAAACAAAAGAAGCCACCTACGGCTTACAAAAAACATTTTTTTAAGAAATGCCCATTTACTGGGCCATCAAAAACTTCTTCGCCTTACAAATCCTACAACCTGTAAGTGTTGTTTGAAAACACCTCAAAGATCTTGAGAGGCCCAAACCAGAGGGCATCAAACTTATTGTGTTTTCCCCTATCCTGCCTGGGTGCATCCCATTTGAGCACCAGATCGCCCAACTCGAAATCTTTCTTTTTTCTCTTCTTGTCAAAGGTTTGATTGATCTTCTATTGATGATGGTAGGCCCTGTCCATGACATGTTCCCTGATCTGCTGAACTTCCACCAACTGATGAATCCTTCTGACCATATGGTCAGGTTCTCCTTCAAGGTCCTGGAGGAATTTTGCTACGGATAAAGCGACCTGAGTAGGGAAAACAACTTATGTTCCATAAACAAGTTGGAAAGGTGATATGCCCAGAGACTTCTTTGTCGTCACCCGGTCGGCCCATAAGGCAAACTTGAGCTTTGAATCCCGGGCCCTTTTATTGTCTTCCAATAATTTTTTGATGAGCTTGATCAGACTTTTATTGGAAGACTCCGCCAGTCCATTTCCTTGAGGATAATAGGGAGTAGAGTGAATCAACGAAATCTCAAATTGTTCACATAACTTGACCAAAGGCTTAGACCTGAAAGAGGCGGCATTGTCGGTGACGATTTTGCTGGGACAGCCAAATCTGGCTATGATATCCTCCAGGAAGCTGATAATTACTTTGTGAGAAGTACTCCTGGTCGGGGTAGCTTCTATCCACTTGGTGAAATAGTCTGTCGCAGTCAGGATCCATCAGTGTTGGCCGCTTGAGGGAGGATGAATTTCTCCAATGAAGTCTAACCCCCACTGCTGAAAAGGTGTCGAAGCTACTATAGGCTTTAATGGCAGTGATCTGAGTTGTTGTTTTCCTGAAAACTTCTAGCATTTGATGCAAGCTCTGATTTCTCTGCAGACATCAGTGAATAAAGTAGGCCAGTAATATCCATCCCTGAGGATCTTATGAGCTGTGGTCTTCCAGAAATGATGTCCCCCGCAAAGGTCGTTATGGAAGTCAAATATAATCTTCTGGGCTTCTTGCGGGTCCAGACATATTAAAAATACCCCTAAAGGGTCCTTCCAATACAAGGCTTGGTCAATGAGGCAATATCTTACCACCTTGAGCTTTAAAGCTCTCGCCTTGCTTTTTCCCATTCCATCAGGAGGCTTCAATTCTTGCAAAAAATACAAAATATCCTTGTACCAGGTGCATGCTGCTAGTGATAAGGCACCCTAAGAATTCTTATTGGATTACTCAACTTGCGGAATTTTTTAGCAGACGTTGATGTAGCTAATCCCCAAGGCTTTGCAATTGGATTCAGCTAGCAGCTTGGCTAAAATCTGCCCCTTTATCAACTTGGTGGGCTTAATCTCCAGATCAAACTCTAGGATTTTGGCAATCCACTTCCCTCTTTTCCCATCCATGTTGGGTTGTATAAGGATGTCCTTCACAGAGGCTGAAGGAACGTATGCTATCACCTTTGAGTGCAAGACGTAGACTCTAAAAGCTTTGAGAGCTTTTACTAAGGCATAGGCCTATTTTTTCATGATTTCATACCTGACCTCTGCATCTCCTAATGCCTTGCTGAAAAAGGCAATGGGTTGTTCTCGCCCTTCCTCATTTTTCTGCAACAAGACCATCGCTATTGTATCAAAAGAAGCAAAAGAGAAAATTAGGAATCCTTTGGAATAGTTAGGACTGATCAGCACAGGTGCCTCAGTCAATGCCCTTTTTATTTGTGTAAAAGATTCGCTGGGTTCAGCGGTCCATTTCACTTCATTTCCTTTCCTGAGCATGGCTGTGATATTTTTCACCAACTCAGCAAAATTTGAGACGAATCTCCTTAAGAAATTAATCTTCCCCAAAAAGGCATGAACTTCCTTCTTGGATCTAGGAAGTGACAGGGTTTGAATCGCCTCTACCCTGCTAGGATCAATCCTCGGCCCTTCTTCTAATACTATATGGCCTAATAGCTTCCCCTCCTTCATAGAAAACATAGATTTTCTGGGATTTAAGGATAAGCCGAACCTCCAACACTTCAAAAAAACTTTTCTTAGATGACCGCAGTGCTCCCTGTCAGACTTGGAGAAAACTGTTATGTCATCTAGGTAGATCATCACAAATTTGTCTTTCTCCCCAATGAAGGTTATGTCCATGGCTCATTGAAAAGTTTCCCCTGCATTCATCAATCCAAAAGGAATTTTGGCATACATGAATGTGCCCCAAGGAGTGGTGAAGGCCGTTTTTTCTCTGTCCTCAGGTATGACTGATATCTGAATATAGCTAGAAAAGCCATCAATCATGGATATCCTAGATGCACCGGTTACCCTCTACAATATTTGTTCCATATTGGGCAGGGGGTAATTGTCTTTCCTTGAGCTCATGTTCAGGTTTCTGAAATCAACACAGAGTCTGATTTCTCCACTTTTCTTCCTTACTGGGACCAAATTGGCCACCCATTCGGAATATCTCAAGGGGACAATGATTTGGGCGTCTAACAACTTCTTCACTTCTTTCTCCATGACAGGTAGCAACATGGGATTTATCTGTCTCAGCTTCTGTCTGAATGGTTTAGCATCTTCTTTCAGTGGGATCTTGTGCTCAATGACAGATGTGTCATAAGTCTTGAGGTCTTCGTATGTCCATGCAAACACATCAGCGAACTCTTTTAGCAACTCGGTATATTCCGCCCTTTGTTCATTGGTCAAGCTGCTCGATAATTTGATAAACCTAGGTTTCTCCTGCGTGTCGATGTTGCATTCGACTGTATCAGCATCTTTATTTGAAACACCACCATTAACTGCCACATCGTTCTTGTCGAACAACCTCTCTAAAGGGACTAGTCCCCTTGGAATGTGATTACTGGGAAGTTGAATAATCTAGTGATTAACGATTTTATTTAAGAATATCTCAGAGGGGGGGGGTCACCTTCGGGATCAGGATCCTGATCAATGTGCAATGCCGAAAACTCATCGACGACCTGAAGATTTTTTTTTATTTCAAGATCGTCCTCGAATACCTCCCAATGCTTTACATTGTCCGGGATGGATGGCATGTATCTTATTTCGACCTCACCATGGATCTTCGGTGGTAGAGGAATCCTGAACAGACTAGCTGAGACTGCTAAGGAGTTGGCCGAGGTATTTTCTTCCCTTGGGATAAAGGTAATGTTGAAAGTTGAGAAGAAATTATCAATCAGGTCCTATACCTCATTTCTGTAGCTCCTGAGCTGAGGATGCTTGGCCCGATAAATATCCCTGACCTGTTGGATTATCAATTCTGCATATCTGAACACTGACACCTCTTTGATTACCATTTCTTTTGCAGCCCTCATACCCAGAACAAGAGCTTCATATTCCGCCACGTTGTTGGTAGTTTCAAATTCCAGCTTGTATGACAGGGATATGGTCTCTTGGCAGGGCGATATGAAAATCACCCCAACACCTGCGCCTATACTGGAGGAGGCTCCGTCAAAGAACATCTTCCAAACAAAGGTGGTTAGAGGAGGTATCTTCTGATTAAGAATGGGTCACTTTCTGATCTGTAATGGGGCCTCGGGAAATCCAGTGATCTGTAACAAACTAGACCCTAGATCAGTGTCGAGTGCAAAGATGGGGTGATTAGTGGGGTTTTCTTCATCACTGACAATATAGGCTAGCTGAGCTTCTTTGTACAACCTCCTGTGTTCCCCTCCAAAGACCAGAATGGTGGTGTATGTGAGATCCATCTGTAACATTCCTCCAAGTCTTTTAATCCAAGACCTTGACAACAACATGCCAAACTTGGGGGGAACGTCTGCTACCACAATATCCATGACCACGCTTTTCATGGGCAGCTGAAACAAAGAAACCACTAGGTCTTTGATGACTCCTAGACACTGCACTATCCTTGAGTCGAAAGAATACAAATCATGATAATATTTTGTCACCTCCAGTCCCAACTCTTCCATTACTATTTTGGGCATAAGGTTATGGGAAGCCCTTGAATCCATGAGGCAGTTATGCAGCACTTTATCATGTATATTCAGGGATGTGTAGAAGGGAGGGGATGAATCATCTCTATCTTCTACCATGGGCCCTAGGACAACTGCTGGATTTTCATCCTGGAGATTTATTGAGTCAGTGGAAGGCTGGGGGGACTCAGATTGTAGCAACTTGGAGAGGGATCTTTTGAAATCTTCGTTTTTGACGAGTTCAGATAAGGGTACAGGAATTCTAATCTTCTGAATCTCATGCTCAAAATTGAAGAATGGGATAGGCTTAGGAGCTTCCCTTACCTCAGTGGCAGGCTCTTTGACTGCTGGAGAAGCACTCTGAGTTTTCTTTTCTTTAGTAGTGACTGCTGCAGATTTAGTAGGCCCATCTGCTATGAGGGGCTAGTCTTGGCTGTCAAAGTCTCCTTCTTTCTTTCTTGTCTTGAGGTTGTATCTGTTAGAGGTGTGACCGGCCTTTTCTCCCTTACCTAACTCATGGATTTGGATGTTCATCAGGGATTTTTCATATGCAGACTGAGTCAAATGGGGAAAAGGAGGAGCTTCTTCAACACAATGAATTTTGGGGTCGAACTCGTCTATCTCCTCCCCTCCCTCATGAGTAACCAGGTTATTTTGGAGAGGGGTTCGAATCCTTTGATCTTCTCTGTCTTTTTCCATTTGCTCCCTTGGGAAGGCCTGCGGTCCATTATTATTAGTTCTCCTGAAACCTCTACCATCAACATTCTAGGGATTTCTGTACATGGGCTTCCCTTCTAACTCCCACCTTTCCATTCTAGCAGAAAGTGACTTGAGTACCCTAGCTGTTTCATCTGTCTGAAGGGGCAGGGGAGAGGAACTGGATGAGGAAGCTTCAGGCCTCTACCTGGATATGTTTCTACCAGCAGTGTTCCTGAGTCGGTCAACAACCAATATGTTAGATTCTACCTCCACAGCTGCATCCTGCATGTGGGCCAGGGTAGCGGCTCTTCTTTCCCTCAATAGGAGGCAGAAATCAGGATCAAAGGCGCTAGCATAAGTGATCTTACCGAGGATTCTGAGGGCTTTATCTCAGCGGGAATTTTATTATACATTTTATTGAATCTCTTAGAGAAATCAGAGACAGATTCTCCTTCCTTTCTCTTCAAAGACCCAAACTCTGTCATGTAATACATGAAGTCCTTTTTATCTCCCCACTGTCTTAAAAAGGTATTATCTAAAGCTTCGATCCCATCAATAGATCCAGGAGGCAGGGCCTTAAACCATTTTCTAGCCTCACCTTGGAGACTATGGACAAAAATCTTCATCCATACGTCTGCATGCATGATGTTATTATCATCCGTGAAACTGTAAAAGGGTTCTAGGTGTTCTTTTGCAGTTATGTCCCCCTCACCCGTAAACTTGGGCAGCTGTTTGAGGTAACCATCTGTTGGGAGGGCGTTGGGAGGCTGCGGTAGCACGAGGGGAGCATACCTAGTGGCTATAATGGCCTCCATTCTGGTCATAGGGGGATTTGCTCCTGCTATAGGGATATTAGGTGGAGGAGAACTTGGAGGAGAGGGAGTTCGTGAAGGGGCTGCTGGGAATGAGTCTCCAAGTGGAGTGGGAAACAAGAGGGGATTTAAGGAGAAGGCTAGCGAGCTTAAATCGGCGGATGTTTCTCTTTACGCAGAAGCGACCACAGTAACAAGAGGCGGAGCGGTAAGGCCAGGAGTGGGAAAACCTTCTGTGGTCCTGGGTCTACGCCAAGGTGCAACTTCAGGGGAAACAGGAGTGACAAGGATTTCTCCCTCTAATCCCAGACCAGGGGGGGAAACCTCAACAGGAACACTCCCGAAATTCAGGAAACGAGAAACTTCAGAAAGCGGTTTGCTAGGAAACTGAGGAAGAGAAAATGGAGTTCTTACAGAAGGAGATGGCGGATTACCTGGTTCGGTGGCATGAGCTTCTCCTTCAGAGGCCTTTCCTTTCTTGAGAACCAACTCCAGATCAGTTTCTGGTGTAGCTAGAGGCAACTGTGGGTGGGACCGCGTGTGTCTGCCTCTGAAAGCCACAATTAATAGAGCAGGTTCTCCCCAACGGAGTCATCACAATGGAGTCGCCAGGTGCATAGTAGCAATCTTGAAAAGGCTCTGATACCTGATGCACCTTCAGAATCAGAAGCTCAATGCCGTTCAATCCCAGGGAAGATTTTCAACTCCTTCCCTGGCAACGGCGCCAGAAATGTTGGCGTCGAAAGTCACTCCTGGATTGCTTGCAGGAGCAGAGCCCGACGCCCATCAGTTTTTATGTCACGGTGGTTTTTAATGGGTGATCAAATGGACAGAGACTCGGGGAGATGTCACTCTAACTCAGAGACTGGGTCCGACATGTAAGAAACAAAGGAGGTCTTGATCTAACTTTAGTCAGCGGGTTGATTAAAAGGTGAACATGTAGAAGACTTGATAAGAAGAGTGAACAAACTACTTCGGGCAACAGGCTTTCAGTAATTTGTAGAAGAAAAACCCTGAATGCGAGATCCTCTGGTTCAGGGCTTCGAGATACTGAAAGAGGGACTTGACTGAATTCTCCAATTCCAAGTCATTTGGCGTTAGGTAAATCACAAGGACTGATTAGAGACAATGCGACTGTCACAGTGATCAAATTCTACATCATCCTATAATAGTTACAACTCGACTGGATTCTCCAATTCTGAGCCATTCTAATACAGTGTAAACACAGACGCGAAAGAAAAACTGACATTCATAAGACAAGAAGTCTCAAGAGTCCAGACATAACCAGAAAAATAGTGCTTCATTAAAGTTTACCACCGGGAGCCTTGCTCAACCATCGATCGGTTACAAAATACAAAGACTGAGTCTATATACTCAGGAAAATTCACCTCACAGAGGTGTGCCCAGTCACCCAAGGCTTGGTGTCCCTTCAGCCAAATTCGAATGGATAATCCCTGTCAGACGCCACCTTAACTGCGCATGGCCCCTGCAAGGGGAGTAGCTGAGCCATTAAGTGCCAAGTTAGCATATGCAGACCTCCTCTGGCTAATTGAAGACTACGCATGGCCTCTTTGGAGAAAATGGTACACAAGACCCTCTCGAGCAGACCACTGGCCAGGCTCTCCATATCTTGCACTCAATGTATGAAGAGAGGTTTCAACCACTCTTTCTTACCTTCATTTACTTCAAGCGAGAACAGGCTCGAGGTCGGATCAAATGGCACTTGGAGAACACGATGAACCTTTCGGCGATTGTCCCAGACGCCTTCGGCCCCTTTTGCGCAACTCTTTTATTTCCCAGGTGACTACGGGCTGTGACCCTGTGTTTACTCTCAAAGGAGCTTTCAGTGTTCGTGAACAGGAAGGGGTTGACCTCTGTCCCTTGACATCGCGATGAGCGAAACGTCGAGATGGCCTGAGTTGGTGGCGCGTGTCCCCCTAGATCTGATGGCCCTGAACTTATTTGGTGATGTTGTGGGCCTGGGTCCTGGACACTTTTAGCATTTCGGGATTCGGGGTTTCGAAATGTTAAATAACGAGGAGCGCTTACCCCTCGAACTCCTGAATGCCGACATGGCACGGGTGTGCACCGCGTGTCCCTAAGATGTGTGGTTGAGATAGCATCCGCTATTTAGAAAGGGGCTACTTTCAATCCCAGGCTTGCTTGATGTGACCCAGGGCTAGGATTGTGGGCTTGGCTCCAAAGGCTCTTTCGGCGTTTCGCCGATCGGCAATTTCAGCTGTAAAGGATGAGAAACTTTTTGTTAAATTGGACGACCCAGGTTTGCCTTGAACTACTGGCGCTATCCTTCGTGTTAAAACCCAGGCAACTTGGCAGTCCCGAAATCCCGATGCATGTCGATCGGTTTTGTAGGTGGATCTCGGCCGTTGACATCAAAACTTCGCCCGCTCGCTTGACTTGTGATCCGAAAAGAGATTATCCCGCGTTGCGCTTCCCGTGTAACCTGCAGACCTGGGTATTTTTGAGTCCAAGACAAATAATGTCGCTAACAAATGCTACACTTAATCGACAACTGGTCGACAATCTTATTTATCTTACTCATAGTCAACCTGACATTTCCTTTGATGTTAGTGTGGTTTCCTAGTTTTGTAGGACCCTAGAGAAAGCCACTAGAAAGTAGTCAAACAAATTGTCCTATATCTCAAGGGTACCACTCATTTTGATATCAAGTATTGTCGAAGTTTAGATTTGTTGGTTGGCTTCACCAACTCCGTCTGGGTTGGTGACAATGATGATCATAAGTCCACTTCTAGCTACGTGTTTCATTTCAGCACTGGATCGTTGGTGTGGTTATGCAAGAAATAGAAGGTAGTCTCCTTGTCGACTATAGAAGAAAAATATTGTGGCACCATTCAAGCAGGTACTGAAGCATTTTGTATCCGCCAACTTTTGGGTGAACTTGGATTTTCTTTTTAGACCTCGACTCAATCTATTGTGATAATCAAAGTGCCATACACGTTGTTGGCAATCTTATTGCCCACACTAAAATGAAGCATGTTGAGCTCCATGCTCACTATTTGTGACAATTAGTTCATGAGAATGTTTTATCTCTTGAATATTGCAAAACATATGATCAGATTGTTGATATCTTCACTATATCTTTATCTGAAGCTAGATTTATTAAGTTCAATATGATGCTTGAGCTTCAAGAAGTTGCAATTATGGGTGGGTGTCACGATGACGTAATTTCACCTCCTGAATCTCCAGAGATGTGTGATGATGGGGGGGGTGTTGGAACATCAAGCGTTGATGGTTCATCACACTTCTCCTGGATTCAATCAATCAGGTGGTCGACCTACATCAGGAAACAATCGGTCGAGTGATCAACCAAACCTCTACATCAGTGAGTCGAGTAGTCGACAATCCTTTCGGTTGGACAATTGACCAACAATTGAAGATAGTCGGGTGACAGATCGACCAACCCAACAATCGACTATGAGTTGGATTCATGGATGGTCTTGTTGAGCATCCTTGTCGAGCCGACTAGACAACGTGGATTTGACGGAGTCAACTCTAACAATCGACAATTATATGTGGACAAGGTCTTCTCGATTACAAGGAAAGTGGTTAGATCTCGAGGCTATAAATAATAGACCTCATGAGTCATTATCAACAACAAGTAGAATATAGATCATGCAGATCGAGATGTGCAATATGCATTGTGATGTTTTGATCATAGTGTGCTCTGCTTAAGTGTTGTAATGGTGCCTTTAGACACCACCTTTGCCTTAGAAATTTTATTTTATTTTTGGTCTACCGTCTTTTCTGTTTCGTATTAGGCTCCACCCTATTCCCCAACACTGAAAGGGTTGAAAAAGAAAAACACTTTCTCTTAGATTATGTAGTTTATACCTAGATTAGATCTCAATTTCAAAAAATTATCACACTACCAACCTTTCTAAACTTCTAACTTAAAAAAACTATAACTATCTTGAAACCCTTCTTTTAATGCTTTTCTCAAAAATAAAAATTTTAAAAAATATAATAATTACCTCATCATCATAGGTTTGGTAGAATTGTTTTTACATATAAATACCTTTTTCATATACACATTAATCTCATTAAATAAATTTTAAAAATAATAACATTTAGTTGTTAAAAATTAGAAGGCAACCATGTGCATTTTTTTCATAAATTTATGTAAACGAATAGAACATATGTTCTGCACATAGTTATGGTGTAGCGGTTGAAAGGGTGACCATGTCGCTAGTTAAAACCCAATGAAACAGAAAATCTTTGAATATAAATTGTTGACGGATAAAGGGTGAAAATTTAAATAAATATAAAAAATGAAGAGATTAGAGAACACGAAGGTTTTGCTCTGCAGACGTGGCAATACGTAAACCTGGAGATCACTAAGTAATTAGACGAAGGGCGGAGAATGGGATGAACGGGCATTGCTGGAGTTTGAGAGGCAGCAAGTGATGATGGCATTCGCCTTCTCCTCCACGGCCTGTTTACCTTCCCTCTCTATTCCAGGGCGTCTGGTGGGGCTAAAGGCTGGTACGCATTGCTCTCAGCTGTTATACTAACTTAGTGTTCCTCGAAATTGATTTGATGCAATTGCAATTGTCCTGAATTTCAAATATGTATTTCCTTTCAATCTGGGAAATTCTTCCATGCTTGTTCAGGGCAAAACCTTAATTTATATTACAACTTCAAACAATGAGAATTATAACTGATACCTGATTACTTGAAAATCCAATTCAAATTTACTTTACCTGATACTTGGTTTAATACTCAACTGTAAATCCTCTCTCCCCTGCTCCTTGTTTTATTTAATTACTTAAAAACCGTTGCCTCAATTGATTTATTAGGTGCATTTTCAAGACGAAGAATGGATTACATCCATATTCGTAAGATACGCAAGCCAATGGTCAGAGCTGTTCTGGGATCTAATCCAAGAAAGAATGCAACTGAAAGCAAGGGGCAAGATTATGATTCACCACCTCCTGGATGCAATCGCTTCAAAGTGGAGTTGAGCAAACCTCTAGGTTGTTATCTTCATTTTAAATATTTAAGTCTAATGCAGCTTTTGATTTTTTGTTTGTCTATGCTACTTATGTAACGATGACGATAAATATCATCAAACAGGACCCTAAGCTGAGCAGAAACTAGTGTTTGACCATAAGCAGTACATTGACAGGTGTCGGTGTCCTGCAAGCACCACGTGCCATAACATTGGTGTCAATGAATGTACAGGATGTGGGCATTATTATGTATGATAACCATGTATGATACAGCCACTGCTGGCATTATCAGTAGGCAGTGGCTTAAATCCCACACATTTTTTGATGGCATTTGATAAGGTCACTCAAATGCCCCATTCACGGCAAGCTATGCTGGAATCTGGCAAAACTTCACCGGCAAAGTCACAATCAATTCATTCATTTTTTTGGGACTTTTAAGGTTCTGAGTCGATTCAAAGAGGGCCAAAACCCAAGGGCGGAGTTCCTCCATAGACGGAACTCTGACTATGGTGGAACTATGTTTTCCATTGGTTTTTTGACCGAATTTGAATTGAAAAGCTTGCCAGAAATGGGGTGGCCTTTTTGACCTGTTCGACGATATTTATCTTCCCTTATGTAGACATGCATTTATCTATATAAACTTTATCATAGAAAGTGATGCCATTGTTTTTCTACGGGACTGCAGGCATTGTATTAGAAGAAGACAAGTCTGGAAATATATTTGTTGCAGAGATAGTGAAGGACGGCAATGCTAATAAAAGTGGACTTGTGGATGTTGGAGACCAGTTGATAGCAACAAGTGCAGTTGTGTATGGAAATATTGAAGACTATCAAGGTGTTAGAGTAAGGAAGGGCATGGAAATAGTTCGACTAAATGTGCGAGGTGAGAAATTTGAGACGGTGAGTTTTTTAATCGTGTACCTTTGCATTTGATAATTAGTACTGTTTTTTGAAGGTAAATTCCATTCATACAAAAAACGTATAAATGTTTAAGCACAATGGAAGATTTGAATTAACAATTCACTTGTCTAGTCATTGCTTGCTGTTAGGTTTAATGGAGCGCGCACACACACAAGAAGACAAGAAATTGTCAAAATTTGTCCAAACACTTGTACAGCTTGGACTGCACACATAGCATAGTTATATACAAATTTTTTTCCAAAAAAATGAAAAGCTCAGGATGAGTATCATCCTTCAGCTAAAAGTATATGCTAAACCAAAGGGATTTTCCCTTTCATGTTTGTCAAACACTCTTAAACTTAAACTAAACCAAAGGGATTTTCCCTTTCATGTTTGTCAAACACTCTTAAACTTAAACTTGACCTTACTGCTAAATATAGAAAAGTAGGATGGCCATCTGAAATGGCCCGAACGTTCTGTGTCATATAAGCCCATCCGTTTTGTTGAAGATATCCACCTGAAGTTTCTTTATGCTTCACAATTTGCCTTGCTTGTTTTGTGACCAGGGAAAGAAGAGAAAGTCACACTTGTAATCAGTCCCAAAACCTCAAAAACTCGTCACACGAAGTTTCAGTATGACAAGAGAAGTCACATAAGCCAAAGCAACTTTATGATTTGTTACGATAGTATTCCAAGTTGTTCTAGGAACCTTAGGGATTGCCACCAAGTTGCATGATTGCATAGAAGTTAGTATCAGTGTTACATTTATCGGTGATATATTGCCGATATCACGATATATCGGGAGTCATTCCCTGAGCCAATAATATCAGCCATATTTATCGTAATAATTTCATCTTTTGCAATTATCCTGTGATACATTTAAAATATTGCCATAATTTCAGTAATTATCATGAGTTGATGTAAATTATCGCCCTGTCCGCATCAATCTCACCTTATAACTGTTTTTTTGGTCTTTTAACCCTCATTTTACAAAATCGAGTGAGGGGATTGAGTTTTGAGGATACTGTGACCATTTTCCATCAAGCAAACAAGGGGAAATCCACTGTTTTCATTGCCATCAGTCGAGCAACTGTGGAGTGGGGATTTTCTCCGATCTACCATATCCATATTCCCCAGTATGTAGGAAAATTTATGCTTGTATTTTCTTGTTTTTTCAAGATTTAGTATAGGGTTTGCAATATCTATTGGATATAACTCTTCTTGCCTTTTTGTAATGGGAGATTTAACACTTATGTAATTGTGATATTTTAATTGCAGTGTTCTTTCAAGTTTTGTGTTGAATTGAATTTCCCCATTTGTTTTTTTGCCATAGGTTTAAAACTTTAATCAGTGCCCTACAAAATGCCATATCCATTGGACCCAATTGCGAGTATGGTGAACCATATGAGGGTCAAATCAACTGAGGTTGAACTGCAAGCTATGTGTAATGGAAATGTTTGGTGGAATCAACTGCTTGAAATACCACCTTGCCAAAATCCCAGGGCATAAAGTGGATATTTGCCTTGCATTTGCCCCATAAATTGTCCATATTGCAAATCAATCAATTCTTGATATTGCTAGGAAGAGAAGATAAGATAATTTTATTAATGTCCAACAAAATGACCACAAAAGTAGGTCAATGGGACTGAGAGCTACATCAAGTGTAATTACAATGTGGGAGTGCAAACGCAACTCCTAGATAATACCGAAAATTCTGAAAATAACATAAAGAAACGAGGGAAGAAACGAGGCTTAAGCTTGCAAATAAAATAAGAAAAAGCATGGGAACTGTTACCTCCCAAATTGTACTGAATGATAAAATCCCTAATACACAAGGTACAACTCAAGGGGGAACTATTAGGAC
Source organism: Picea engelmannii (assembly GCA_009831015.1). Classification (NCBI taxonomy): domain Eukaryota; kingdom Viridiplantae; phylum Streptophyta; class Pinopsida; order Pinales; family Pinaceae; genus Picea; species Picea engelmannii. The sequence continues at coordinate 1,068,686 of ML784775.1, read as the reverse complement.
AGTCACCACTGTCACCTAAGAAACCTATCCTCTTCACTTTAGGTTGGCTCTCCTTCGTATCAAGGGGGGTATCCCTAGTAGGATTACTAAAGCTAAGCAATGAGGCACAAGGTGAAGTGAGAGTAGTTTTAGTAAAACAATGTTTTGGGGTTTTTAGGATTTTAAAAGAGGTGATGGAAGGAAGTAGAGATCAATGCCAAATCCAACAAGGGAAATGGATTCAAGATAAATCAAAGGGAGTTATGGAATCAAGAAGAAAACCCCTCTTAATAATTGGTCTATTTCATTTAGTAATTAGGACTAAGAGATTAGAACCAAAGAGGAAGAATAATCTCTTGTCTAATCAAGATTAGCAATGATGACCAAGGCCCTACAAGAAGGGGTTCTCAAGGGACCATCCTTCACTAACAAGATCAATTATCGCTTGATATATGTACTCAATACTTCTTGTTAGGGTTCCAAGATGGATAGGAAAAGCAAGGCACCATATAATTATCAAACCAACAAAGGAAGGGGAGGAGTTACCCAAAACATCTTGCCTCCAATGGTACAAAAATCCCTTCAATGGATTGATCTAGTTAACTTGCAGAAGACTTGAGCCTTTCACCATCAATCTTTCTGCACCAAATAAGAACCAAGATAGAGAAGCTTCAAGAATTGACATCAAAATCTACAAAGAAAGAAGCCTTTACAAAACCATTTTCTCCAAGAAGGATATGTCAATTAAGCTCCAAGGAGTGGAAACTCCAAAAATCCAACCATGAATACAAATGAGGAAAGGATACTCTTTATATAGAGTCTAGCTCAACTTCCTTTAGAATAGAATAAATTATAATAATATCTCATGTGAGATCCTTAGATCTAGCCTAGGGAGGAGTAAAGAATTATTTCCTCCAACTAACTAATCTGTAATACATAAAATAATGAGGTGGTCAAACCGCATGTAGAATCCTCCAACCAAAATAGACCCAAGAGAGTGGGACATCTCCATCAAAGAGGGAAGAATATGAGTCAAAGGTGCAACATCTAGCCTTCAAAGGTCTCCAAGTGGATAGATCTACAACCAACTCCTCAAAGTAGGTAATGAAAACCTCATAGATCTCCTCCAAGGTGGATGTGTAGCTCTCCAAGGGTGGACGACCTCCAATAGATGCATAAATGGGCCATGTGGCCTCAAGAGCTAGGACGCTCTTCACCATAGGCACATATGAACAATGAACTCCCCAAATAAGAAAAACACTCAAGCAAAATATGTGGGGAGTTCCTCCAACTCCAATGAGGGGTAAAAAATGTGGCAAATTTTTTCCCATGACAAACTTTAAAAGCACCATGACCGTGCCAATTCTTTCCTCGGTTTTCCATTATGACCACATTTTGGAAAACCTACAACCATTCTGCATCTAATGGCATTAATTTGGTGGAATTCTGGGCACTTTGTCAAAAGATAACTGCTCTTGAAGCTAGGCCCCCTCAAAATATGCAATGCAACCCTAGATCTAGGGTTTGGAACCTCCTAGATCTTCTCCAAGGTGAGACATCCCATCAACAAACATGATGCAATGTGAAAAATAACCTCCAAAGTGGACATCATCTTCAAATCAAGCAAGTGGATCCATGATACAAGGCCTCAACATGTGGAGTGTGAATAACACTCAACCATCTCCATGAAAAAGGGAGGACCCCCTTTAATCCAACAATATGCCTCAACATGTGTGTACACTTTACAATAATCCCCAAAATGGCACGTGTGGAGTCTGGACCAATAGAGCACGAGGAGTAGTGGATCCAAGTAAGAGTAAGTCAAAATATGCCTTGAACCCATATGCCAAGTCATCAAGAGCCCCACCACCTCTTCAAGGAGAAGGACAACCTTGTTAAAATGTGTGACACGTGCCTCTAAATGTGTGAGATATGGCATGGCATGGAATGGATAGTCGAGGTGCATGAAGAAGGGCCCTCAAGTGCCTAGGGCATTGTGACCAATGCCTTGGGAGTTGTGAAGATGCCTTGAGAGTTGTGAAGATGTCTCGAGAGTTGTGAAGATGCCTCGAGAGTTGCAAGGAGAAGGACAACCTTGTTAAAATGTGTGACACGTGCCTCTAAATGTGTGAGATATGGCGTGGCACCGAATGGATAGTCGAGATGCATGAAGAAGGGCCCTCAAGTGCCTAGGGCATTGTGACCAATGCCTTGGGAGTTGTGAAGATGCCTCGAGAGTTGTGAAGATGCCTCGAGAGTTGTGAAAATGCCAAATGCCATGATGAAGCAATGCAATGCCCACTTAGCCCCAAAATGATAGGGTCTATACATCCTCATGTACAACCATCTAGTAAGGAGTGGAGACTAAAAAATCATATGATCAGTCAATACATCATCAAAACCTCTATCACATCATCATCCATGTCATCAACAATCCATGGAACCTAGTGACTGCCCTAACCATCCAAAGTTCTTTGTGATGAAAATCACAAAGGTAGTGAAGAAATTCACTAGCACAACACTCATGCAAAATGAGGGGTAACAATTGACTCCAAATTGGGGACATGTTCTCTTCTTGGGAGTGCATGAGAACCTTAGAATCTCGACATATACCTATTAGCAATGACCTCTATCATCAAGAAAAAGTATGTGGCGGGATGGACCCATATCAACATCCCTAAACACCACATTTACATAGTCTATTACTTCAAAAATTGGCTTTTACAAAACAAAGCACAAGCCATCAATGCCAAAGACAACATGATGTAAAATCTAATGCTCATATGTTGAGCTTATTCATGATACTCTAATTTTCAAGGGATCTTATTCTTTCTCCTACCCTACTGTAAAATTAGAGAATGAGCATGCTAGGTGAAATCATAAATCCAATGCAACCACCTTAACCCCTCATCAATACAATGAATTCTTCCCTTCTGTTTGGTCATCATCCAAAACAAGGATACATCAAGAGTGAAATAAATGCATGTTGGAATTCCAGTGAGACAATGGCTGGAATAAAACATGAAACCATGTGCATGATCAAACTCATTCCAAAAATGGCATGCACCACTACAAGCCTTCTCTATCCAAGCTTGGATAGGGTTGGTAATAGGTATACACATCAATGCTACAATAGACCTCATGATACAATCCCATATTTTCTTCTACAACATCATCATTACCTCCCTTAAGCAACAAAGGCTTAGGGGGTGTTATCCCCTAGCCTAGGGATAACTAAGGAGATTATGTCTCGAGGACCACAGGTCCTAGACATGGAGTACCAAGAGCCATATCGACTTGAGCCTGGCCCTGGAGGGCCCATCCTTCTTCTTCTTCAACGCCTCCATCTTGTCAACAACAACATCATCCATCCCATCGGCCTGGTCCTTCAGCAGCAGTGGGTCTTGCTCTATGAGGTAATGAGTATGGGTATCATGGTATGTGTCACTCTGATTCTCAAAACATTTGAATATGTGCATTTAATTCTTTTTACTTCTAACGTGTGCTTGGACCTTATGCCTTTCCACTTGTCCACATATGGGGGGAATGACAGGATGCCCTAGTAAGCTGGTTCCCATAGGGTTTGAGTTGCCACTGGGGGGGTTCATGAAAGGTCATCGTCCGTTCCCACCATACTTACCACTTTTCATCTTTTTCCCTCTCATCCACCCCATACATTGGTTCGGGCATTGGGTTTGCCAAGCTAGCAAAGGGTTGTACCTTACCTTGTGGGAAGAAGGGGCTAAAGGCCTAGAGGGTAAAAGTAGCTGGAAAAAGATAAAAGCCAAAAGAACAAAACCTTTAGATGCTTCGCCCAGGGATCCTCGAGAAAGCAATAAAAGGCTTCTCAGCAAGAAACAGAGGGACCCATAAAAATAATAAAATCAAGACCTAGTTGGAGGATAGGGGGTCTCATCACGAGCTAGCCTATTAGGTCCATGGGCATGTAGCGGTATGACACTACCACTCAGCTGGTCACCACACCAGGGTAGTGGCTCTTGGTGGCATAGCCAAGAGAAAGGGGGTCTCATCACGAGCCAATCTTCTCATCTCCGTGAAATGCTTGTGGGTAACATTGTCACCACTGGTCACCATGCCAGGACAGTGCCCCCTAACTAGTCTCTTGAAAGAAAAACAATAATATAAAAAGATAAAAGGCATGAATGGGCTTGGAAACATTGCATCCATGACAAGGTGCAACTCACCCTCTTCAAAGGAACCAATAGGTAAGCCATACATTCCCCTGTCATCACTGCACCCATTGCTCAGACATCCCTTACCACCTCACCCACTTACATGGCCTAGATTTGTCTTCACTCGGAAACATCCCACATCCAATGAGAACTAGCCCAATAGGACATCCTAACGTCCCCTCCAAACCTAGCTTGTAGAATAGCATAACGTCTTTGAGCACTTGTCTGGGAAAAGGGGGTTTTATGCACATGTTTAAATAACATGATTATTAGATGTGATTGACATTTCTATGATCCCTGTGACTTATGAGCCCATGGAGGGCGTACTTGTTGTTGTTGTAGGCCCACACCTGACGGATAGGTACACATGAGGAGATGATTAGTTCGGACCTCCATAGGGCTAAAGGCCCACCAGATGGATGATGAGACCCCAGCCGGGGGTAGAGACAAATCAGAGGTTTGCACTAGAGAGAGAGGAGGACGTCCCACCAGAGACAACCTAGGAGGCCTAGACCCAGGGGGGTCTTGCCCTTCTCACTATGATGTAGGCCTTGAAAGGCCCATGACATCACCCATGTGACCCATGACGTCACCCAACATTTTGGACACTTTAGAGGCAGTTGTGTGCCAAGTGGCACGTGTGGTTTGATCTAGAGGCCCTAGGAGGCCTAACGTTTTTCTCTTGGAGGCCAACGTTTCCCTAAGAAGGCCTAACGTCATCCTAAAAGGGCATGACATCACCTTTTCTGCGTGATTTAGGGTTTATTTATGCCATTTAATGTAAAAACTGGATATTGCATGTAAACTGGCCATGTCGACCTTTTTGACCTAATTCTAGTCATTGAAACTGTATAAATAAGGGTTTTTGCCCTTGTATTTTTCATCATCTTTCACTCACACTTGGTGAGGTTTGAAATTTGCGCCCTATTTGGGGTTACATGATTGAAATTTAGTGCGCACTTGTTGAAAGAGGCTTATTTTGGATTATTTTGGCAATTTTCTTGGTGGAAGTGTTCAACTAGGGTATTCGCTTGATGATTCTTGATGAATGTAAGTAAGATTTCTGCAATTCTTCTTCATTGAATGGTTATAGTTATGTTTATCTTGCATTTACATTAAGATTATGAAATTTTTAGCTTAAAACCCTAGGAGGCTAAGCACATGTTATTGTCCTTGCCTTAAGAGCTTTCACCTACTAGATTTTTCCAAGAAGCCAATTTTCTTGAAGCTTCTGCTAAGGGCCTTGCCATTGCAACACCCTAGCACATTTTGCTTCATCTAAGCCGTCATTACTTCATCTTTGAGCTAAAGGAGGAAAACTACTAGGGCCTACGGTTACCTACACCCTAGTAGCTATTTTCCCCCTAGGGTTTGGTAGTTGAAGCCTTGGGTTACCAACACTTAAACTATTGACCTCTCTTGTCTTTGGTTCTCTTACTATCATCTTTTCCTTCAAGATTTTATGCTACCCTAAAGACTCCATTTGCCCTAAAGGCACTAATCTAAGACTTGCTATTGAGTGATTGACAAAAACAACTATCAAAACCTATACCTCAAGATTTCTACTAACCACTCCTAACATTAGAATAGCCTAATCTACTAACTTAGTTGCTACTGTTACTAAAGTAAGCTACAACCATCTTTTGCAGCACTAAAAGCATCTAAAAGCAATTGAAAAAGTTGATTGATGCACTGCCTTACTTGCTTTTGACAAATGCTAGTATTTTGATGTTAATAAGTGATTATTCTTGGTCATTTTGAAGCCATTTTAAGGCACTTATTGTGAAGCTATTGTCTTATAAATATTGCTGCTATAAATTTCTGTTTGCTTCACCATATTATCAGCCATTGCTTTTATTAACAAAGTCCGTGGTTTTATGAAGTACTAACAGCAAGTTGTACTTGCGAAAGATATATATTCTTGTTGCTTTGTTCCGGGCAGGTACATCTTGATACTTCACTACTTTATTGGTGAAAACCCTGGGACTTTTTGATCAGTGTGACTTGTGAGAGGGCACTTTTTCATAGACATTTTAACCTTGCCTTCTCAAACCCCCAGGTCACCGGGGATGTCTTCCATCATTCTTCACTGATTTCGTAGTGCTCCCATATTCCGGGTATTATCTTTTAGTTGCTTATTTGTATTCCGGCTAAGATCCTTCTGTCTTTTGATCTAGCCGAGTGTTGTTATTTTAATTCAGCCACAGTTGCTTATTTGTATTTCGGCTAAGATCCTTTGTCTGTTGATCTAGTCGAGTATTGTCAATTTATTCAGCCACATTTGACCATTATGTAATCCACAGAGATATCATAATACATACTTTGCAGTCCTTTGTTGCGTTTATTATTTGTATGATCATTTATATGTTGTAAACCTTTAATCCTACACACACATTAGCAGCGTTTCCTAGACTAGCCAAGTCAGGAACATTACAGTGGTATCAGAGCTTTAGTCCTGCCAGCCTGTGACTAAAGACAATGAGTGCAGTAGAAGACCCAGAGGGCCATGAACACGTAGGTGACGAATATGTCACTTACAACAGGCATCAGGAAAGAAGGCATAGGCCTGATTTTCCCCCTTTTCTTCCTAGCTCAGAGGAAGAGGAAGAGGCACATAGAGAAGCAGAGAGAAGGGTAGAGCGTGAGGATGAGCGCGAGGCAGAGAGGATTCTAGGAGATAGATATGAGCGACCGGAGGGCAGTGGCAAGGCCCCCGTAGATCCAGAGGCATCTTTCATGCAGGTTATCAATGATATGTTAGCTAGTCAACGAACCATGTCTCAGTCCTTGGCACAGGTGGTTGATAGATTGGCTAGAGTGGGCACCCCAGATACACAAGTCCCGCATGCAGCACAGGGGAACTCGGGAGCAGGCAGTAGACCCTAGTCACCCTCTCGCACATACACCTCTGCGAGTAGAATTCCCAGACCCTTGTTTCCCAGTTTCTAGAAGGCACCCCCGTTAGCAGCACCGCCACCGATAGCACAGAGGCCACCCACTCATGCCGACGACATTGCAGAGTATAGGAGGGAGTACGTAGCATTGGGTCGTGACTTCCATCAAGACATGACCTTAGTCGAGTATTGTGGACTCAGACTCAGGAACCACGCCAGAAAGCCGCAGAGGGGAGGATCACAACAACAGTAGGGGCATAACCTCAATTTCATCCGAAAAGTTGGGAAACTCACCATCCCTTCTTTCGACGGATCATCCAAACACACCACCAGAGCTTGGGTACAGAAGCTAGACACGTATTACAAGCTCAACTAGATGACTGAGACAGAGGCCATCAGTTTTGCGATCTTACACTTGGAGGGTGAGGCACATGAGTGGTGGTATCATGGATTGGTGACATTGGGTCACAGTCGCATCACCTCCTATAGGGAGTTTACAGATAGGCTCATGGACAGGTTTGACAAGAACGATCCTGAGATACACTTCAAGGATCTAGCCCAGTTGAGACAAACTGGCATAGCAGAGGCGTTCATCATAGAGTTTCAACGGGTAGCTGTAGCAGTGACAGATATATCAGAGCCCAGGCTGATCATGCTATTCACAGAAGGACTCAGAGCCTTTAAGAGGATGGGTGAAGGCATACATGCCTCCCACTTTGTAGGATGCCATCCTTCGCACTTGAGATCTGGCAAAACTTTCTCCAAACCATTTGTGCCCCAGAGGGATCGAGACAGGAAGCCATTCCAGAGAGAATGGAAGGGAAAGGAGAAGTTGGATGATAAGACTAGGTGAGAGCTTATGAGGAAGAAGCTTTGCTTTAGCTGTAAAGATCCTTGGGTCCCAGGCCACAGGTGCATGGGCAAGGGAGAGATTCATTATATTGAGGTAGCAACAGACAGCGTGGACAGTGAGGATGAGGAGTAGGACAGTGGATCCACTAGTTCAGAGGAGGAGTCAGCACCAGCAGAGGAGCAGCCTCCCTGTAGACCACCGACACCGGCAGGAGCCCATCCTCCAGTAGTCCCACAACTGCCAGAACAGGCTAACAGGAGGAAACCAGCAAAGGGAGGTGTCATAACGACTCTTTCTGGTGTTCCCAGGTATGATACCCTACGTATTAGAGGGATTATTCAAGGGAAACGGGTAATCGCCCTGATAGATGGTGGGGCCACCCACAACTTCATCAATGCTTCATAGTATCGAGACGGACACTTCAGACAGAGGAGTTTGACGGGTTTGATGTTGCGGTAGCAAATGGCCACACAGTGGAGTGTCTAGACAGAGTTCCAAACTTAGAGATGAAGTTAGGCAACTACACAGTGAGAGACACATTTTATGTGGTTGACCTATCAGACACAGATGTGGTGTTAGGAGTTTAGTGGATGATTACCTTGGGA
>ML784775.1:1043809-1056533 GCA_009831015.1 Picea engelmannii | reverse complement strand
CCACCCCATCTCTTAGATCCAGATTATTTTCGGTATGAAATGAGAGTGGAGATATAATAAAGAAATATGCAGAGATATCTCGGATATCCAACACTATAACATAAATGTATCGTAGATGCAACCATAAGCACAGAGATACAATAATACAATTTCTATTAATGAGCAAAACTGTACAAAGACTGTAAAAATACAGAGTGAAAGACTCTCTAGAATGGTGGCAACTTATCTCAGAGAAGAGATGTGACAACTACTCTCATTCGCAAGAAGATGGTTACTACAATGAGGCTCTAAGGGCCTTTTTAACATAAGTAAAATCCAAAACCCTAACCTCGGAAGATGAAAAGCCAAAAGGTTTGCAGGCCCCGATGGAGGTAGTTGATACATCAACTTCCTGGGGGTGTAACTTTTGCATACGATATCCATTTGGGGCGCTCGATACACCGTTGGAAAGGTCTATCTGAGGACTACAACTTTGATGTGAATTACTCATTTTCCCAAAAAACGTCATTTAGGGCCTCAAAACGGCTCCGGAAGTTCAGGACCTAAAAAAATGCTAAAAATAGTAAATTACCAAAATTGCCATAAAAAAAATTTGAGCCAGTTGGAAAAGGTGGGTGGCCACCGATATCCACCTGGATCAATCCTCCCTCCTTAGGAAGAAATGGTCTCCATTGCGTTGAGTTCCCGGGGGAGAGAGGGAAGCATTTGTTGAATCTGAATCTTGGTGAGCTGCTTGCCTTGTTGGAGAAATCGCGTTGCTCGGTTTGTGGAAGGCTGTCACAAACCTGTTGTTGGCGGGGTTGACTTTGTACAACCAGTCGAGATATCTGATATGATTGTGTGTAGAAGGAATCTTTGTGTTTTGCTGCAATATTGTCGACCTGCTTCTATTGGATAGAAGGTGCTTGGGTTGAGGCTGTAGTGGTTGCAGTATCCTTCTATTCCCGTTTTGAACAGATTGTAAAGAAGCTGAATTTTGTAGTATGAGATATTATCTTACGGCACTGTTTAGGTGGGACAATAGTTGGAACTACCTCTGGTATTTTGTAGAGATGACCCCCCAGAGTAACAATGACACTACGGGGTCGAGACTCATAGATAACATGACGCTTCCACATATATGGTTCGACCAAGAGAACATCACAGACATCCAATCGGGCAACATCACATCATACCTCATCCTTGAAGGGCTGGATGTTGTATGACAATCAACATTGTTGGCTGACACGAAGATATTGTCCCTGGCGAAGCCACCCGATGTTGTATGGCTACGGGTGTGGTGTTGTCGACAATCCCAACTGTTTGACGACCTCTGTTGAGATGAGGTTCTTATGGCTTCCACTATCAATAATAAAATGCAATGAGGTCCCCTTCACCCACATCTATGAATGAAAAAGGCGCTCCCCCTCTTGAGGATCTGTTGGTTCGTCTGGTTGAATTGCTACAGTCACGACAATAACAGTGGGGTCTGCGTCGATGATCTATCTTTTAACAGTATTTTCAGAATCAGATTCTGAATCAGGGTTCATCTCCTTGTCTTTGATATTGGCCACCAATGACTGTTTTGAGCGACATTTATCGGTGTTGTGCCAGGGGATTTTGTGGAAATCACACCATTTTCCGGTGTCCTTCTTTGTCTTCCCGTGACCCTTCTTTTCCTGTGGCTTAGAATGGTTTTCAGGAAGTTGTTTGTTAGGGCTGTGTTATCGCACAGTTTGTAGCTAGGTCAAAAGGCTAGAGGATAGAGGCCAAACTGGCGTAACAAGAACCTACCCCACCCAATGTCACCACAATGGGGAGGTTCTTTATATTCAGGGAGGTTAGCCTAGGGGAGACGTCCCCGGTAACCTGGGGTTTTGAAGAGGTCAAAGTATAAAGGTCAAAGAAGAAGTTCCTCCTCACAGGTTACCACCAAAGATCAGATAGCCCGGCTAATCAGCCAATAAAGAAGTGTATGCCCAAATGAGAACACCTGCCCGGAACAAGACAATAGCAAATAATATATGTAGGCTATAATTCACTTCATGTAACTATCTGACATCAATATGTAAGCAATGTAAAACAACAGATATTAATGAGATCAACGTTTTATCAATATACCAATGGAAAATATCAATTCATTAATAACTATTGAGATGATGTGGCAAACAATGTATTTAATCAACCTTTTACTCAATTAATGATTTCAACCATCATCTAATTGCTTATCATCAAAAGGTGTTGCATCAAGATGGAATAACCAAGTATGACGTCAGCCTAGTTAGGGTTAGCTAGTTAGTTAGGGTTTCCAATTTAAAAGTTTTAAGAGGTTGTTTGAGAACTATCACTTCAACGTTGTGGGTTTAAGATCAGTGCCTAGGGGTAGATGGAGTCAATTTAGGAGAGGATGCAAAGTTGAAGGAATAAAGGCTAAGGACAAGAGGGAAGGGTTCTAAAGTGCTGCAATGGCAGGGCCTAGAATCAAAACCCTAGGGGAAAGAGGCTCCCTCCGGTGTTGCTTAAGCAAGGCCTCGTGCTCTTTCCTCCTTCCTTAGGTCAAACTTGGAAAAACGGCTAGCATAAAAGATAAGCTAAAACAAGAGAACGAGGTGAGGGAGAGTGTTGCAATGGCAAGGCTCTATCAGCAAACCCTAGAAGATGGATGGCCCTAGGTGTAGATAACCTAGGCCTGGGACGTCACCTCCTTTTTAACCTTTAAAAACATAGCTAGCACAAGGCGAGGAAGTGAAAAGAGTGTAGCAAAGGCTAGGCTCTTTCTTCCTTCTTCAATGGCTGAATATTTCTCTTTTAGGGGACATGAAACAAGGACCTACTTGTGTGCTTGTCACCTAGGGTTTTAAATCAACAAATTTATAAGTAAATGCAAGAATATAAACCTACAACCATTCAATTAAGAAGTTTTGCAAGAAAACACTTACATATCATGATGAAAAGGCATATGCAAACCCTAGTTGTAAACCTTCCTTCAAGAGAAATGCCAAAGATGCCAAGAAAATCCTTCCATCAACAAGTGTGCCTCACTTTAAAAGACCAAATACCCAAACTAGGGCGCAAAAATCAGACCTCACAAGAGAGTGAATTGTGTGTTATTTTCAAAATTAGGGAAAAAATCCTCAATATATAGTGTATCATGACCACTAATTAAAATTAGGTCATTAAAAATAGACGACAAGGCTACAAACCAAAATCATATTGTTTTTACATTAAATTGTTAAATTAAAGCCCTAAATGAGCATAAGCAAGACGTCAATCCCTCTTGAGGGAGATGCTGGCCCTTTTTAGGGAAAAATCCAGCACAAATGACAAAACGTTGGCCCTTTTTGGGCCTCCAAACCCTGCCACACGTGCTAGCTGCCTTGTCAGACTGCCACACTATCAAGATGATGCCAATGGCTCCTAGGTGACGTCCTGGGCCATCAAAGGGAGACGTTATGAAGTGGGTCAACCCCCCTGGGCTAGGCTCAGCCAAAGTGTCCCGGATGGAACATCCTTCTTCTTCTCAAGTGCAAAGCTCAATCAAGCACTGTCCTATCTCTGCCCGTGATGGGGTCCCAGCAACCATCTGATGGGCTCTTCAGCCCCATGGAGGTTCGAACTAATCATCTCCCCATGTGTACCGGTCCAAATGGTACCTATCCGTCGGGCATGGTCCTGCACATCAAAAACTTCTCCCTCCATGGGCTCATTAGTCACAGGGATCATAGCAATGTTAACCATGTTTCATCATTAAGGTTATCAAACATATGCATAAAAACCATGATATATCATTCAATAGCTCAAAGATATTACAAAGACCTACAATACAAAGCCGAAGAAAAAGACAAAACACCCTATTGGGCTAGTATCCATAAGGAAAGGAAAGTCTCCAAGGGGTATCATCCAAGCCATGTAAAACGAGATGATGTGGTCAAGGGATGTCTAGACATATGGGTAGAGTGAAAGACAGGGATGCATGATATTACCTGTGGGTGCCTTTGTAAAAGGCGAGTTGTACCCGTCATGGATGCAATTCTTTCCAAGCCCTTTATTGCCTTATTCTTTTTCTTTTCTTTATTGGCTTTCTTCTTTTTTATTTCAAGAACTAACTAGAGGACACTGCCTTGGCGTGGTGATGAGAGCTGACAGTGTTACCCACAAGCACTTTCATAGAGATGATAAGGCTGGCTCGTGATGAGACCCCCTTTCCCTTGGCCATGCAACCAAAGGTCACTGCCCTGTCGTGGTAACCAGATAATGGAAATGTCATACTACTAGGTACTCATGAACATAATAGGCTGGCTCATGATGAGATCCCCTATCCTCTTGGCTAGGTCTTGTTTTGTTATTTTTATTCGGGTCCCTCTTATTTCTTGCTGAGAGGCTTTTTATTGCCTTCTCGGGGATCCCTGGGCGAGGCATCTCTAGGTTTCATTTTTTATGGCTTTTATCTTTTACCAGCTGCTTTTACCTTCTGGGCCTTTATCCCCTTCTTCCCATGAGATAAAGTGTAAACCCACAAACAGATCATCCTAATGCCCGGACTAGGGGAATGGGACAGATGAGTGGGAGACAAGATGTAAACGTGATGATATGATGGGAGCAGACGATGGTTTTTTCAGATATCCCCCCGGTGGCAAACCTAAACCTATGGGTACAGGCTTTCTAGGACACCCTGTCAATCCCCCCAACCATGGTCAAGTGGGTCAATGTAAGATCCAAGCAGTTGTTAGAAATACAAGGAATTTGATGCATATATCTAAAGGTTATAATGATAAAAAATAGCACATACCATGATACCTGGACCAATTACCTCATGGAGCAAGAGTCTTCTCCGATACAAGTCCAATCCGAAGGTGATGGATGCTATTGCTGCTGACAAGACAAGTCTGATGAAGGAGAAGAAAGATGGGCCCTCCAGGGCCATGCTCAGGTCAATCCTGCTCTCGGTACTCCATGTCTAGGACCTATGGGCCTCGAGACATGATCTTCTAGTTATCCCTAGAAATTGGGGATAACATCTGGCTCCAACTCAGGGACATGTGCTCACCGTAGAGCGCATGAGAACCTCAACATCTCTGGCATAACTTGTAGACCTGCTCAAACTCGAAAAGGGCATCAGTAACAAAGGTGGGGTGATATTGCCACCGCGCAATATATATATGTATATGATTGAAATAAAACAATCAATATGCAAGTGAGGAAGCAAACTATCATGAAATGCAAATGGTATAATACACGAAAAATGCCTACCTACCTATACTTACCTGTGGAGTCAGGTCCCACCACTTTGGTGGGGTTTGAGGAGGTACCCGCTGATGGGTAATGGGCACCTTCTTCCTTCCAAAGTGGACAGATAGTATGAGTTATCAACTGATTCCATTCCAACATTGAAGGGTCCGAGCCATGACTGCGTGCTTCCTTTTACATTAGTTGGCTCTCCCTTTTGAGTATCCCACATCCATACCATGTCTCCCTCCTTATACTTTCTTACTTTGTATTTGGTCGTTCCCTGAACAACCCTGGTGTATTGTACTGAGGGAGGTGGGTGGGCTTCTGCTGTAAAGACTTCTTGTTGAGATGGGCGGATTTGTACGTCATCTTCATTTTTCTTTAGTATTTTCACTGTCCCAACTTCTTTGTTCTTGAATTCATCTAGGAGTTGTTGGTATCCTCTTTCTTGGGCCATTCAATTTGATCAAAGTCTTCCTCTGTTGCAAAGGGCATGTCTTCTGGAGAATATTTTTGAAGAGTTTGTATCATATCGTCCTGTGTTTTATCATTTTTGGCGGGATGAACAATATCTTGCACATGGTCCCCAGTTATTGGCACATTAAGTAGACGTCCCATCGTTCCATCTTTCAAAGGTAATCACAAAAAGGTGAGGTCCATCTCAAGGGAACCCCCTATCATTGTGCCAAACTTCCTAGATAACAACATTCCCCACACATCTAGGACATCAACCACTATAATGTCAATGTGGACTGTCTTCTTGGGGTATTGTTTTAAGTGCATTTCAACATTTTCAACCACCCCATGTGTGGGTATTGCTTTAGATTTGAAACCACACACATTCTTGTAAGGCCTAGTGACCTTCAAACCCATTTGTTGCATGACTTTAAGAGACATCAAGTTAGCACCAACACCTGTATCTAGAATGAAATTGTTAAGATATTTGTTGTTCATTGTTAAATTCGTGAAGAAGGGAGGGTTTTCACCATACTGGACCATGAAATGGTCAGCTTGCAACATAATAGGGGGGTCCATAGGTTCATCTGATCCCGAAAAGAAGGTATCAAAGCGTTCTTTGATGGATGGGATCTTGATTGCTTCTCTCAGGGGAACATTCACATGCATCTTTGATAACGCCCCTTCAAAGTCAAAGTTAAGGTCAACCTTACTAGTCTTGGATGTCCTAGGAAGCAGTACCTCAAGAGGCGGGGGTTTCGGCTGATTAGCGGTAGGTTGTTTCGGATTCTTCCTTCTGTATACCTGAACTTCCTGCTTCTTTAGCTTTTCTTGTGATTCCTGGTCCAAGTTGTTTAGTACCGTCATCCTTGCTGCTCTGGTTGCTTCCCTCACGGCTTTTTGATGTTCTATATCTGTGATATTTATCTGAGGAAAGTTTATGAAGCAGTCCATGTTATTGACTTGTTACCGACCAACATTATAAGGACATTCATGCTACCAATGTGCTTCACTGCACTCCAGGCACCAAGGATTTTCATCAACAATGTTTGTAGGGGCCAAGGTATTTGGAACTTCGTTTTCATTCTTTGGCTTGTAAAATTGGTTCCCTTTCTGGAATTTCCCTTTGAACGGAGGCCTAGGTGATTGGATCTGGGATTTTTCAAGTCCGACAATCCGACTCATCATTTCTTCTTGATTCTTTATGATGCCATCCATGGAGGCTTGCAATTTGTTGATACTAGTGCAGAGATCTGAAGTAGGCTCAGCATTGTGTACTATTTTCTGCTTGGTGTCTATTCTCCCCCTTGGGTTAGCAAAGGGATCAATCTTAGATGAAAGGAGGTTCCCTTCTATCTTGGTGGCGAGCTCTTGGGCTTCTTGAATGGACTGGGGGTTTTTGTCTCTAAGAAGATACCCTAGTTGGCCATTGAAAGATCTGGTATAAATATGAACAAGGTAGTCATCTTTCGGGTGATGGCCTGCGAGAATTATTTGTAGCAATGTCTCGAATCTGGTGTGAAATTCCCGAATGGACTCATTCTCATATTTAGCAAGGCTATTCAGTCGTGTGAGAAGAATATTAGGGTCTTCTTTGATACTCCATCTTTTGAGAAAGGCCTCTTCAAGTCTATCCATGGTCTTGATACTTCCATCAGGAAGGCTGAGGTGCCAAAGCCTTGAGGCATCATAAAGAGTAGCGGATAATAACTTCATGACCAAATCTTCAGCATCATCACTGATGGGGTGAAGCTGAAAGAATGCCCAAAAGTTACTCATATGTTCTTCGACACTAATGGCATCAGTACCGGTAAACTTAGGCAACCACTTCTCATAATTGGGTGGCATTTGCCTAGGATAGCTAGGTATGGATGACATGTCTAACGGCCTAAAAAGGGTAGATGACCATTGTCTTTGATTGTTGACTGGGTTTGTTGTAGCGGTTTGAGAGGTAGACATGATTCTTAAAGGAAGGCTCTTCCCGAAAAGTGATTTGACAACAGGAGAGTTTAAGGGAGGCTTCCTTCTAAAAGACAAAGGAGGATTTTTGAATCTCCTTCTAGTTTGTGGAGTCACCAGATAGTTTACTTGAAACTACCAAAGAAAAGGGGAAAAAACACCCTAGTGGAGTCGCCAGGTAAGCTTGTAAGAAAAGGTCTCTGAGGCAAGGCTTACCGAAAAGGTTTGTCATTTGAGGAAGATTGACTCAGTGTTCCCCGACAACGGCGCCAAAATGTTATCGCACAGTTTGTAGCTAGGTCAAAAGGCTAGAGGATAGAGGCCAAACTGGCGTAACAAGAACCTACCCCACCCAATGTCACCACAATGGGGAGGTTCTTTCTATTCAGGGAGGTTAGCCCAGGGGAGACGTCCACGGTAACCTGGGGTTTTGAAAAGGTCAAAGTATAAAGGTCAAAGCAGAAGTTCCTCCTCACAAGTTACCACCAAAGATCAGATAGCCCAGCTAATCAGCCAATAAAGAAGTGTATGCCCAAATGAGAACACCTGCCCGGAACAAGACAATAGCAAATAATATATGTATGCTATAATTCAGTGTGTTAGTAATTCATGTAACTATCTGACATCAATATGTAAGCAATGTAAAACAACAAATATTAATGAGATCAACGTTTTATCAATATAGCAATGGAAAATATCAATTCATCAATAACTATTGAGATGATGTGAAAAACAATGTATTTAATCAACCTTTTACTCAATTAATGCTTTCAACCATCATCTAATTGCTTATCATCAAAAGGTGCTGCGTCAAGATGGAATAACCAAGTATGATATCAGCCTAGTTAGGGTTAGCTAGTTAGTTAGGGTTTCAAATTTAAAAGTTTTAAGAGGTTGTTTGAGCACTATCACTTCAACGTTGTGGGTTTAAGATCAGTGCCTAGGGGTAGATGGAGTCAATTTAGGAGAGGACGCAAAGTTGAAGGAATAAAGGCTAAGGACAAGAGGGAAGGGTTCTAAAGTGCTGCAATGGCAGGGCCCTAGAATCAAAACCCTAGGGGAAAGAGACTCACTTCGGTGTTGCTTAAGTAAGGCCTCGTGCTCTTTCCTCCTTCCTTAGGTCAAACTTGGCAAAACGGCTAGCATAAAAGATAAGCTAAAACAAGAGAATGAGGTGAGGGAGAGTGTTGCAATGGCAAGGCTCTATCACCAAACCCTAGAAGATGGATGACCCTAGGTGTAGATAGCCTAGGCCTGGGATGTCACCTCCTTTTTAACCTTTAAAAACACAGCTAGCACAAGGGGAAGAAGTGAAAAGTGTGTAGCAAAGGCTAGGCTCTTTCTTCCTTCTTCAATGGCTGAATATTTCTCTTTTAGGGGACATGAAACAAGGACCTACTTGTGTGCTTGTCACCTAGGGTTTTAAATCATCAAATTTATAAGTAAATGCAAGAATATAAACCTACAACCATTTAATTAAGAAGTGTTGCAAGAAAACACCTACATATCATGATGAAAAGGCATATGCAAACCCTAGTTGTAAACCTTCCTTCAAGAGAAATGCAAAAGATGCCAAGAAAATCCTTCCATCAACAAGCGCGCCTCACTTTAAAAGACCAAATACCCAAACTAGGGCGCAAAAATCAGACCTCACAAGAGAGTGAGTTGTGTGTTATTGTCAAAATGAGGGAAAAACTCCTCAATATATAGTGTATCATGACCACTAATTAAAATTAGGTCATTAAAAATAGCCGACAAGGCTACAAACCAAAATCATACTGTTTTTACATTAAATTGTTAAATTAAAGCCCTAAATGAGCATAAGCAAGACGTCAAGCCCTCCTGAGGGAGACGTTGGCCCTTTTTAGGGAAAAATCCAGCACAAATGACAAAACGTTGGCCCTCTTTGGACCTCCAAACCTTTCCACACGTGCCAACTGCCCTGTCAGACTGCCACACTGTCAAGATGACATCAATGGCTCCTAGGTGACATCCTGGGCCATCAAAGGGAGACGTTATGAAGTGGGTCAACCCCCCTGGGCTGGGCTTAGCCAAAGTTTCCAGGATGGAACATCCTTCTTCTTCTCAGGTGCAAAGCTCAATCAAGCACTGTCCTGTCTCTGCCCTTGATGGGGTCCCAACAACCATCTGATGGGCTCTTCAGCCCCATGGAGGTTCGAACTAATCATCTCCCCATGTGTATCGGTCCAACTGGTACTTGTCCATCGGGCATGGTCCTCCACATCAAAAGCTTCGCCCTCCGTGGGCTCATTAGTCACAGGGATCATAGCAATGTTAATCATGTTTCATCATTAAGGTTATCAACATATGCATAAAAACCCTGATATATCATTCAATAGCTCAAAGATATTACAAAGACCTACAATACAAAGCTGAAGAAAAAGGCAAAACACCCTATTGGGTTGGTATCCATAAGGAAAGGAAAGTCTCCAAGGGGTATCATCTAAGCCATGTAAAACGAGGTGATGTGGTCAAGGGATGTCCAGACATACAGGTAGAGTGAAAGACAGGGATGCATGATATTACTTGTGGGTTCCTTTGTAGAAGGCGAGTTGTACCCGTCATGGATGCAATTCTTTCCAAGCCCTTTATTACCTTATTCTTTTTCTTTTCTTTATTTGCTTTCTTCTTTTTTATTTCAAGAACTAACTAGAGGACACTGCCTTGGCATGGTGACCAGAGCTGACAGTGTTACCCACAAGCACTTTCACAGAGATGATAAAGTTGGCTCGTGATGAGACCCCCTTTCCTTTGGCCATGCAACCAAAGGTCACTGCCCTGGCATGGTAACTAGATAATGGCAATGTTATACTGCTAGGTACTCATGAACATAATAGGCTGGCTCGTGATGAGACCCCCTATCCTCTTAGCTAGGTCTTGTTTTGTTATTTTTCTTCGGGTCCCTCTTATTTCTTGCTGAGAGGAATTTTATTGCCTTCTCGGGGATCCTTGGGCAAGGCATCTCTATGTTTCATTTTTTATGGCTTTTATCTTTTACCAGCTGCTTTTACCTTCTGGGCCTTTATCCCCTTCTTCCCACGAGATAAAGTGCAAGCCCACAAACAGATCATCCTAATGCCTGGACTAGGGGAATGGGACAGATGAGTGGGAGACAAGATGTAAAAGTGATGATATGATGGGCGTGGACGATGGTTTTTTCAGATATCCCCCCAGTGGCAAACCCAAACCTATGGGTACAGGCTTGCTAGGACACCCTATCAATCCCCCCAACCATGGTCAAGTGGGTTAATGTAAGATCCAAGTAGTTGTCAGAAATAAAATGAATTTGATGCATATATCTAAAGGTTATAATGATAAAAAATGACACATACCATGATACTTGGACCAATTACCTCATGGAGCAAGAGTCTTCTCCGATACAAGTCCAAGCCGAAGGTGATGTATTTTGCTACTGCTGACAAGACAAGTCTGATGAAGGAGAAGAAAGATGGGCCCTCCAGGGCCATGCTCAGGTCAATCTTGCTCTCGATACTCCATGTCTAGGACCTGTGGGCCTCGAGACATGATCTCCTAGTTATCCCTAGAAATCGGGGATAACAGGTCGTCTTTCTCATACTTTGGTTGTTGCAGATTTGCAGATCCGAACTCCTGTTTGTTCTGGTGCTTATACTTCTCCTTGATTTTAACAGCATATCGATAAGCAGAACCGAGTGATGAGATGTCCAGATTTCAGTTTGGATGTATTTGTGTAGAGCCCCATGGTATTTCAAAACCAAATGTCATTCAGAGTCTTTGATACCCAGCTTGGTGTGCAAGGTATGGAAGGTATTGGTGAACTTCAGAATTGCTTGGCCCCTCTCTTGCCATAGTGTGTTCCATCTCATGTACTGGTCCTCATAGTTTCCAATAGGGTTATATTGTTCCTTTACCGCATCCACAAAAAAATCCCAAGTGGGCTCGGCCCCATATATTCCAGAATCCTCTGTGGAAATTTTCCCCCAGTAAGTTTCCCACCAATGTTTGATATGGGGGAGAGCCTTAAGGAGCGCGAAGATGATCTTTTCTCTCTCGGAAAAATTGTGAACAAAGAAATAACCTTTAAGAAAATTTAACCATTTGTCTAGGGCATTCGCATCTATCTGACCTTCAAATACAGGAATATCAAAATTGACATGTACCTTAAAATGAGAGGTGCCTCCAAAGTGGTCACTTGATGAAGATGCATTTGATGCTATCGACATACGTTGAAGGATGTGGGAAAATTTTTGCATCATTTCGTCCCTCTGTGACGTGAGAGCTTGCTCAAGCAACATATTGATAGAATCGTTTGCTCTGTCATTTTTCTTTTCTTCTGCCATTGAGGATTTCTTGGGTGTACGAGAGCGATTGTCCTCAAGAGAGACAATCTCGAGGCCCAACTTGCTATACTCAGACCTCGTCGAGGACATGCACTGAAAAATGATAAAGAGCAACCTGCTCTGATACCACTGATCCAGATTATTTTCGATATGAAATGAGAGCAGAGATATAATAAAGAAATTTACAGAGATATCTCATATATCCAACAATATAACATAAATGTATCATAGATGCAACCATAAACACAGAGATATAGTAATACAATTTCTATTAATGACAGAAAATGTACAAAGACTGTAAAAATACAGAGTGAAAGATTCGCTAGAATGGTGGCAGCTTATCTCTGAGAAGAGATGTGACAGCTACTATCATTCACAAGAATATGGTTACTACAATGAGGCTCTAAGGGCCTTTTTAACATAAGTAAAATCCAAAACCCTAACCCCGAAAGATGAAAAACCAAAAGGTTTGTGGGCCCTGGTGGAGGTAGTTGATACATCAACTTCTTGGGGGCATAACTTTTGCATATGATCTTCGTTTGGGGCGTTCGATACACAGTTAGAAAGATCTATCCGAGGAATACAACTTTGATGTGAGCAACATGGAAGGAACTTCCATGTTTCTCCCCGTTTTCCCAAAAAATGTCGTTTAGGGCCTCAAAACGGCTCCAGAAGTTCAAGACCCAAAAAACTGCTAAAAATAGTAAATTACCAAAATTGCCAGAAAATTGTTTTGAGCCAGTTGGAAAAGGTGGGTGGCC
>ML784775.1:999608-1037997 GCA_009831015.1 Picea engelmannii | reverse complement strand
AATCCACAAGAGGTATGGACTAGTAAGAAACCTTTTCTCACACATCTCAAAGTATTTGGTTGTGAGGCCTATGTTCATGTTCCAAAGGAAAACATGAGTAAGCTAGATAAGAAGGTTGAAAAGTGTATCTTTATTGGGTATAAAGATGGTCTCAAAGGTTTTAATCTTTGGAACCTAGAAACTAAGAAGGTTGTGTATAGTCGAGATGTGGTATTTAGAGAAAGGAAGGAGGTTGTCAAATAGCAAGTCCTACCAAGTAAGGAATAACCATAGAAAATAGAGTTTGAGCCAAAGGATGATGAATCAGACTCTACAGAAGAACAAGAATCAGAAGAAGAAAAATCCCATACTCCAGTATTGAGGAGATCGGTGCGAGAAAAAAGGATACCATAAAGGTATACTACATCTAATTTCCTTAAATTTTTCTTTGTCTATTACTGATGATGATCCTAGAACTATTAGGGAGGAAGTGGATTCAGAGGATGGAAAACTCTAGAAAAAGGTCATGGTTGAAGAAATGATAACCTTGGATAAGAATGAGGCTTGGGATCTAGTGGAGTTGTCGACTGGAAGAAATCCCATTGGAAGCAAATGGGTATTTAAAAATACGTTGAAAGCAGAAGGAAAAGTGGATAAATACAAAGCTCAGATGGTAGCAAAGGGTTATTCCCAGCTTGAGGGAATTGATTTTGGTGAGATTTTTTCTCCTGTTGCCAAGTTAACTTCTATTAGATTTCTATTATCTGTTGTCGCTACGTTTGATTTTGAAGTAGAATAGATGGATGTGAAGACAACATTCCTACATGGGGATTTGGAAGAAGAAATCTGTATGAAGCAGCTAGAAGGCTTTGCTGTGAAGGATAAGAAGGAGTTGGTATGCAAGATGAAAAAGTCCGTGTATGGTTTAAAACAATCACCAAGGATGCAATATCAAAAATTTGATACTTATATGGTGGGACTTGGCTTCAGAAGAAGAAAAGAGGATCACTGTGTGTATTTTAAATTAATTGGTGATCATTTGATTTATTTGGTCTTGTATGTGGATAACATGTTGTTGATAGGAATCAACAAGGAGATTATCCAGAATGTGAAAACTCAGTTGTCCTTTAAATTTGACATGAAGGATATTGGTGCTGCAAATTTCATTTTGGGAATGGAAATTAAAAGAGATCGGAAAAACATGAAACTCTGGTTAAATTAAAGAAAATATGTCAAGACAATATTACAGAGGTTTAATTTGAAGGAATGTAAACCGGTCAGGGTCCCTATTCCTGTAGGTGTAAATTTATCTACGGATCAATGTCCCAAGACACAAGAAGAGGAGGAGGACATGTCTCATGTTCTATATGCGAGTGCAGTTGGTAGTTTGATGTATGTAATGGTCTGTACTAGACCATGCATTGCACATTGTTATAACAAGTTTTGCCTCACCCCATGCAACTTGCTCAGAGGGCCTTTCCATTTCCCTATGCAGACTTGAAGTCTTGTTTTGAACTTCCCAGAGAGAAAAAATCTTATTTTTCCACATATATGCACCCTACAAGTTAGACAACATGTGTATACACAGGTTGCACCACTACAACCCACGTACATTGAGTTTGGTGCTCAAAATTAAAAATTGTGTCGGGTTTCCATGTCAAGTCACAAGATCCATGATCCTTGACCTTACATATAATGGAAACGTTTTGACTCGGCCCTTCAGTTCCATTTTAAGGCTATAAATTGAGCCATACCCAAACCGTGGAAGGGAAGAGAATTCAACTTTTGAGAGAAAAGATACTCTGGAGAAATTTTCAATTCACATTGAGTCTGCATCCCTTTTTCCTTTAAATTATGAACACATTGTTCAGCTCCCAAGCTCTTCGCTCTTTGATGGAAAACCTCATTGTATCTCTTATATGAGCTTGCCTTTGGTGGAGGATTGAAGTGGTGGAGGCCCAACTGGAAGAGAATTAGTTTCTCAGTTCTGAGATGTGTTGACATGGAAGTTTGTCACTTATACACTTATGTTGATCATTTTTTAATAGAAATACTCTTTTCTCGTCCAATTGATATCTTGCAAATATTTGAATTATTATTCCATGGGTGTATTTGTTATGAATGTTAATGGATTATGCTATTGTATGTGCTAACTTTATATATTAACACCATATGCTTGTGTATATTGGTTGTTGAGGACAAGTTGCAGGTATAAAGATTTGAGTTGAGTGCTCAACGGTGGTCTTCATTGAACGTCCGGACAAGGTAGGCTCTTTATCTTGTCTTGTTAGTATTTTCATTTATATATCATACTTGGGATTAGAGTTGATTTCTGCAGTCATTCTATTTGCTGTGGTTTATGCCATGTCATAGAGTGATTTTCTTCGTAACATAATTGGTGACCATATTGGGGATTGATCTTCTGTTTTGGGATTTGGAGTGTTTTTATCCTTGACTTGCTCTCTGTTAGCCTGAGTTTCCTTGTCGTCTGATTGTTTGACAACCTATTTTTACTTTGCATATGAGTTTCTTGGCTTAACCCTTTCCCATGAAATGTTTCACTACATATACACGGGTTTTCCCTTGACAGACGCGTACATACGCGAGGTTTCATTCTATAGGGCATGTACATACGCACGTTTTTCTAAAACAGTCACGTACATCAACTTTTTAATATTACTTGCTAAGTTTGGTGTTTGTTGGGTGAGTTTTGATGGTTGTTGAGTCTTCTTGGGTCTATGTCCTAACTGTTGAGTGCTTGCAGAGTGATAGGAAAGCTTTTTATTGTTGAATTTTCTGGCGATTTTTTCTTTCTCATCGTATTTTTTCATTGGTTGTCCTTGCATCTTGGTCTGAGTGTTTTCTTCTTGGTATCCTGCTTGGCTTGTCTCTGTTTTCTTGCAGTAAGGTCTATATATCAAGCTGCAATTCAGTCCTTGCATTTTCATTTCTTTATATTGAAAATACAAAAACATTACTCATTTTGCATTATGGCATTTGCTCTTTTGGTTATTTAGTATTGAACTTGACATATGAGGAAAGATTGCATCTTATTGAAATTGTAGAGTTGAATTGAAAGTTGCATTTTGAAAGATTATCATCTTTTGAGAATTTAAGATTAGGACTTAGCACTATGCTCATATTCATTTCTTTGATATGTTGAGTCATAACATCATCAGTTTCACGACCACATCTCTTGATTAAACAAAGCCATTAAAAGTAACGTTGATTTATTAAAATTGATTAGAAACGATTTTATTTTCCAAAGTACACAAACCAACATAGGATATAGGGCCTTGGAATAGGATTTTGTGAATAAACTTCTCCAAGGCTATTAAACTCAACATATGTGTCTGACTAGGGAGTGGTGAAATCCATTGTGTAATTAGTGACGTCAGGACACTCCACTCACACCAAAGTTAAGCATGAGGTTGCGCGAAGTTGCTTGCAGATATATCCCTCTAATACCTTCCTAGCATCAACAATATTTCTATGGTTTCATTCGTATATGGGGGTCTTGCTAGTACCTTTACCTCTGTGAGAGGCGGTTCTTTCAAGATTTTGATTTTTGTTACTGTACCCATACGGTGGACCAAATTTATGAATGTTCTCCTACGCATTGGTTATATCGTGGTGGATCTAGTTTCTTGACATAGGTAGCCACATAGGTTACTTGTAGGGGGTATTCTGTCGGTACCTTGAGTCAGATAAGGGTCAGACAACACACAAACTTTATGGAGGATTACCTCTCTAGGGGGATCTGACCGACTGCATTGTTAAGCCCATGAGGGACATTATAACTGATTTTGATACCTCCAATATTTTGAAGGGAGTCTCAGGCCCCTCTTGGGCAAGACATACCTACTCTAGTGAGGGAGGCCCCTTTTTAGCTACTAGATCCTGTTTGTGTGCATTGGTCTTTTTGCTTTACTTTGGTGTGGTATTTGATTATTAGTTGGCCTTACGATTTTGTATTGCGCTATGAGTTTTCGTTGCTATGGTTAGTGGATCCCCCGTGACTCCCTCAGTTGGCGCTACCCATCCCATGGTCTTTTCTCTTTCCATGGAGATGAATCCTTTTGTATTTCTGAGTGGTACGTCGAATCATGATACTCAGCCAATACCTTGGGCCTCTAATCATTTTTCTCTTAGTATGCCAGACATGTCTTTGCACTTGCCATCCTTTGTTTTGTCTTCTTATGTGAATCCTAGTTTTGGGTCTGGGGGCATGATGCCTCCTTATTCTCCCTTTTCGTTTAGTGGGAGTCATATCCCTCAACCAACTCTTACGGTAGGAGTTTGGAATATTATTTCATATGGATCCAATCCTAGCTTCACTTTTCCAGGAGCAAGTGCTCAAATGGGAAGTCATTCTACTTATTACATCTCGTCCATCTATCCTTCTTCCGTTATGCCGGTTCCTATGAAATCTTTTCCCATGGCAGACCTTCGTCTATCCTCTGGTGTTTCATCTGGGGGGAGTTAGTTTTATAGTATGGGAAAACCCCTTCACGAAGTTCCTTCATCTGAGGGAAACATATATCCTCACCCGAGTAACCATTGTCATGTCGCTTTATCTTCGCGAGCGACTTCCTCGGTGATGATGCCCTTACAACCCTTCATGAATCAGTTTGGAGGAGGATACTATCCTGCTAGACAAGGCCATGGTGTATACCAGAACCCTTCCTGGATAACAATCTCTCAAAATCAGTCTTTCTCGGAACCTTGGTCTCAAATGCCGCAACCAAACACTGCAAGTCATGGTAGAATCACAAGTCCATTCACTGCAAGTCATACTAGCATTATATCACCAACCTATGCTAGTCATGTTGGAGATAGGTCAAAAACCTCTCCAAGTCATGTTGAAGACCAACAACTAGCCATTGCATGTCATGTTGGGGGCACAACTCTAGTCACTTCTAGTCACACTACACATACATCACCAACCACTGCTAGTCATGATGGGGATTCATCACCAACCTCTACTAGTCATGTTGGGGATTCGTTAACAACCTATGCAATCCATGTTGAACATCTGCTACTAGCCTCTGCAAGTCATACTGGGAGCATATCACCAGACACTACAAGTCATCTTGGGGGCATTAATATGATCGAGAATCCTAGACGTATAGGACGTAAGCCCAATTTCCTTTGTAGACTTTGTAATGGAGGTCATCCAACTTGTCTGTGCCCTGCTACTGTCATGGTACAAGAAGCGCAGTCCTTGTCTGATATCCCTTCGGGTTCTGAGTCATCTTTGGTTTCCCAATATTCTAATCCTTCTTTGGTTGATACAACGATCATGTCGATGCAATCTTTGGTTGATCCCACTCTTCTTTTGGGGGGTGATGCGTCTCTTGACCATGTTGTCTCACATCCTGTTCAACCAACGGTCGCGTCGATGCAATATTTGGAGGACACCACTCCTATTTTTTGGGGTGATGCGTCTCTAGACCATGTTGTCTCCCATCCTATTCAACCAACGGTTGAAGAAGTGGTTGTGTCGATGCAATCTTCGGTCGATCCCACTCTTCTCTTGGAGAGTGACAAGTCTAAGGAAGTGACATTGCCTATGCAATATTCGGTCAATCCCACTCTTCTTTTGGAGGGTGATGCATCCTTCGACCATGTCCTTAGTGTTTCTAGTCCTGTACCTTTTTAACAAGGGAACATTCCACTCTCTTCGAGTATGCTCCCTTCAAGTCCTAGGGTGGTTTCCTTTGGTTTGAATGATCTTGTAGAGCCTTGACTTCCTTCTTCTACACCCTTCCAGATAAGGGTCATTCTTCGATATATTGTATATAAGGTAACCTATGCAAGTATTTTATCCTCCTCGACTTGGAAAGCTTTGGGTTTTCCCAATATTGTGTCAGTTATCTGTGAGTTGTTATATTTCGACATAAGTCTTGCATGGGAGCCTTGGCCTCCCCCATGATATGCTTTTTAGAACAACATTTTGGAGTCCGAGTTAAGCTCTTTTCCGACTCTCTAAAAAAGAAAAAAGATTGTCGAGTGAACTTATCTTTTTCACACTCGTTAAATTCCTTTGAAAGGATGTCTATTTGGTGTAAGTTTAACCCTTTTTCAGACCAAATAGACTAATTTCGAAAAAGGAATACTCTAATCACTAGTGGCTAGAACAGTTCTCTTGGGTATTGTTTTATACTTTTTCAGGTCTAGGGGACTAAATCTATGAAAAAGGACATTCTTTGGAGTTAAGTTGTAATTGCATTGCATCCTCTTGCTTGCATTATTGAGCCTATTTCCAGTTCCCACTTTCTTGTTGTAATCCTATTACCTTAGCAATTTGCATCACTAGCCAAGCAAAGCCTTATTTATATCATTTGCAGCTTGACACCCTGTACCCTAATAGGAAACATTCCCCCGGGTGTCCATGCCTTGCATGCACCTCCTTGCATTGAGCATAGGTATGTTCCACTGTTGGAACTGGTTACTTACTTGCGACACTCGTTTCCTCCATTGTATCGTATCATTCATTTGCCTATGAAAAAATAAAAAAGGACGGGCAGGAAAAGAATATTATCTCATATTGGAAGCATCATACAAAACTCAATAAATCTAGCTTCAGATAAAAATATAGTGAATATATCAGCAACCTAGTCATATGTTCTGCAATATTCAAGAGAGACAACATTTTCATGAACTAATTGTCACAAATAGTGAGCATGGAACTCAACATGCTTCATCTCACTGTGGGCAATAGAATTGCCAACAACATGTATGGCACTTTGATTATCACAATAGATTGAGTCGAGGTCTGAACAGGAAATTCAAGTTCACCCAAAAGTTGGTGGATCAAGAATGCTTTAGTACTTGCTTGAACGGTGCCATGATATTTTGCTTCTATAGTCGACAAGGAGACTACCTTTTATTTCTTGCATGACCACACCAACGATCCAGTGATGAGACGAAACACATAGCTAGAAGTGGAATTTTGATCATCATTGCCACCAACCCAGTCGAATTCGGTGAAGCCAACCAATGAATCTAAACTTCGATAATACTTGATATCAAAATGAGTGGTAACCTTGAGATAGCAAAAAAATCTTTTGACTTCTTTCTATTGGATTTATCTGGGGTCCTGCATAAACTAGGAAACCACACTAACAACAAAGGAAATTTCAGGTTGACTGTGAGTAAGATAAATAAGATTGTCGATCGGTTGTTGATGTGTAACATCGACTTTGGGAGTTTGACAAGTTTTGGTAAGCTTGACTCCAAATTTAAAGGGAGTAGCATAGGGCTTACAATCAGCTATCTTAAAACATATCAAAAGATCCATCACATATTTAGATTAAGAAATGAAAAAGCCATCACATAGTGGTGATACTTGAAGACCCAAAAATAATGTTGAGTACCAAGATCTATCATATCAAAGGAGTCAACAAATTGTTTCTTAAATCTAAGAATGAGATCAGTATTATTTCCAGTAATGAGAAGATAATTTGCATAGAACATAACAATTAATGTGTCTCCATTGGTATGGAGTACATACAAGATGTGATCAGATTCACAACATTTCAAACCAAGTCAAAGAAAGAAATTTTTGATCTTAGAATACCAAGCTCGGGGAGCCTGCTTCAAACCATAAAGCGACTTCTTGAGTTGAAAAACCAAGGTAGAATCTATCACAAAACCAGGTGGTTGTTCCATGAAAATTTATTCAGATAGGTATCCATGAATAAAGGCACTCTTCATATCCATCTGATGGATTTGCCATCCAAAACGAGCAGCAAGGGAAAGAATCAGTCGAACAAAGTTCATCTTTGCAACAAGGGCAAAGTTCTCAGTGTAGTCGATACCTTCTTGTTGAGAACATCCCTTTGCAACCAGATATGTTTTATGTCGCCCATAGACACCTTCAGAGGTAAATTTGGTCATGTAGACCCATCGACATTATTACCTCTCCAGGAGGTACCCTACATTTTTTTATCTGGCTACACTATTGTAAGCCTAAGGATGCAAGTCAAAGATTTGTAGGCCATGTGGAAGATTGTCAATTATGGACTCTTAGACTTGTTAGTTAGCCATGATCAATCTTTCTAGACTTCATTCTCACTTCCCTTCATCCTAGATAGGATTAGGGGACTTGAGGTGAACCTATTGAGACACATGGTTTATAGGAGCTAGGTTTATGGTAGGGGTGATCGTGTTGGGTATGTGTTATATTATTTGCATGATTATACCTTGGTTTTTCATGTCACCTCGATTTTTCTGTCCATTGTTGGGTGGTTTTTTGACACATGGTTTTTGTCGATGGTTTTCTATTTTCAGTTAAGGAATTAGGGTTGTTGACTACTCCATGTCATTGGTTTAGGGTTTCGGATGGCACTGGCTCCTATATGTATATTGTATTATAAACAATGTATCACTATGAATGAATATAGAATATGTTGATTTTCCCAGTTTGGGTTTCTAGGGGAAAAATATCTGTGTAATGTGTGTATTTTCCATTGTATATTTTTTGTTCTTTTATTGAAAATCTATTTGCAGTAAAATATTGTACAATGTTAAAATATACATTTGGTATCAAAGATTTGTTAGCTTCAGGGGGGCACTTTTGTGGTCAATGGTTTGGCTCGGGACTGTGATAATCCTTGTTACAGTGGGAGATATGTGGTATTGATTTTTCAGGTGAAAAGAAATGGCGAGCAGTTCGAAAATGGAGATCGAGAAGTTTAATGAGAAAATTTTTGATATGTGGAAGCTCAAGATGGAAGATCTGTTGGTGGAAAGAGATCAGTGGATTGTGGTGGATCCAGGTAATGCACCTATAGGAACTTCAACAGATGACTGGAAAAAGTTGGATCGGAAGGCGAAGAGAACAATCCAACTGTGTCTCTCAGATTCAATATTACTGAATGTGTCAGAGGAAGCTACAACTAAAGATTTATGGGATAAGTTGGTGAAGTTGTATCATTCTAAGTCCCTAGTAAATAAACTTTTCATGAGAAAGAAGTTGTATAACCTGAGGATGAGAGATGGAGATTCAGTGGCAGAGCATTTGAATGCCTTCAATACTGTGGTAAGTCAGTTAGTATATGTTGATATTAAAATTTCAGATAAAGATAAGTGTATCATTTTACTATGCTGTTTACCAGACTCATGGGATAGTCTGGTTGTGGCCATAGGTAGTAATACATCTGCGTAGATGTTTGATGAAGTGGTCTCATCCTTGCTGTCAGAGGAGATGCAATGGAAGAACATGGAAGGACAGAGCACAGATGCATTATTTACAAGAGGACGCTCCCAGGAAAGAAATAGATCTAAGTTCTCAAGTGGGAGATCTAAGTCTAAGGGTAGATCTAAATCTCCCGAAAAGTTTGTAAAGGTATGTTGGAGATGTGGAAAAGAAGGGCACTACAAGAGGCAATGTAGATAAAAAATTGAGGGAAAGAAGGGATCTGAAGAAGCTCCTTCTACAGAAGAAAATACCTCCAAGGAAGAAGGAGGGGATGTGTAATTGACTTCTTCAAGAACACATGCAGATCATGAGGCATGGTTGTTTGACTCAGGTGCATCCTTTCATATGACTCCCCACAGGGAGTGGTTCTGTGAATATGAAAGGTATGATGAAGGCAATGTTTTCCTAGGTGATAACTCGACAACCAAAATCATATGACGAGGAAAAGTCAAGTTGAGGCTCATATATGGAAGGCTTAGAACACTACCTAGTGTTCTGCACATCCCAGGTTTGGCCAGAAATTTGATTTCTCTAAGTAAAATGGACGATGCAGGGGTAAAAACAATATTTAAAAAGGAAACATGTAGGATGGTTCGAGGAGCTATGGTGTTGTTGAAGGGAGTTTGGTTTGAAACTCTCTATAAGCTGCAAGGAAGCACTATTAGTAATGGGTGTAATAGTTCCATTGTTCTTGATATTGGAGTTGAAGAAGAAAGAAATCCTTCAGTCTCTGGAGAAAAGGTTATGTTGTGGCATCAAATATTGGGGCATATCGGAGAGAAGGGTCTTTGACTACTACATGGTAAAGGTATGGTTGAAGGTATGTCTAACTACTCTCTGGATTTTGATTTCTATGAACATTGTGTATATGGGAAGAAAAATTGGGTAAGATTCGCCTCTGGTGCAACAAGGGTAGAAGGAATTTTACAACTAGTTCACCGTGATGTGTTTGGACATGTGTCAGTTCCTTCATTGGGAAAATATGTGTACTATGTCTTGGGAAAATCTGTGTACTATGTTTATTCCATTGGGAAAATCTGTGTACTATGTTTGTGGCAAGAATACTTGGTTATATTTCCTCATGTAGAAATTTGAAGTCTTTGATAGGTTTAAAGAGTTTAAGGCTCTTATTGAGAATCAAACAGAGAAAATAATTAAGGTGTTGAGGACAGATAATGGAAGAGAGTTATGCAGGAATGGATTTGAAGAATTATGTAAGAAGTGTGGTAGAGAAAGGCAGAATACTACTCCATATACACCTCAACATAATGGAGTTGCAGAAAGGATGAACAGGATGCAGATGAAAAAAGCAAGGTGCATGCTCAGTGGTGTCGGGTTAGGGCAAGAATTCTGGGCAGAGGAAGTGGGTATTGCATGTTACCTAGTCAACAGATCGCCCTCATCAATGTTGGATGGCAAGACTCCACAAGAGGTATGGACTGGTAAGAAACCTTCTCTCACACATCTCAAGGTATTTGGTTGTGAAGCCTATGTTCATGTTCCAAAGGAAAACATGAGTAAGCTAGATAAGAAGGATGAAAAGTGCATCTTTATTGTGTATAAAGATGGTCTCAAAGGTTATAAGCTTTGGAACTCAGAAACTAACAAGGTTGTGTATAGTCAAGATGTGGTATTTAGAGAAATGAAGGATGTTGTTAAACAAGAAGTCCTACCAAGTAAGGAAGAACTAGAGAAAATAGAGTTTGATTTAAAATATGATGAATTAGACTCTACAGAACAACATGAATAAGAAGAAGAAGATCCTCATACTCTAGTATTGATGAGATTGGTTCGAGAAAGAAGGCTACCAGAAAGGTATACTCCATCTGATTTACCTTCAAATTTTGTTTTGTCTATTACGGATGATGATCCTAGAACTGTTAGGGAGGCAATGGATTCAGAGGATGGAAAGCTCTGGAAAAAGGCCATGGATGAAGGAATGGTAGCCTTTGATAAGAATGAGGCTTGGGATATAGTGGAGTTGTCGACTGGGAGAAATCTCATTGGCAACAAATGGGTATTTAAAAAGAAGTTGAATGTAGAAGGAAAAGTGGAGAAATACAAATCTTGGTTAGTAGCAAAGGGTTATTCCCAAGTTGAGGGAATTGATTTTGGTGAGATTTTTACTCTTGCTGCCAAGTTAACTTAATAAGATTTATGTTATTTGTTTTTGTTGTATTTGATTTTTAAATAGAATGGATGGATGTGAAGAAAACATTCCTACATGGGGATCTGGAAGAAGAAATCTATATGAAGCAACCATAAGGCTTTGTTGTGAAGGGAAAGAAGGAGCTAGTATGCAAGATGAAAAAGTCCTTGTATGGTTTAAAACAATCACCAAGGATGTGGTATCAAAAAATTTGGTACTTATATGTTGGGACTTGGCTTCACAAGAAGCAAAGAGGATCATTGTGTGTATTTTAAATTAATTGGTGATCATTTGATTTATTTGGTCTTGTATGTGGATGACATGTCGCTGATAGGAAACAACAAGGAGATTATCCAGGATTTTAAAACCCAGTTGTCCTTTAAATTTGACATGAAGGATCTCGGTGCTTCAAATTTCATTTTGGGCATGGAAATTAAAAGAGATCGGAAAAAGAGGAAACTCTGGTTAAATCAGATAAAATATGTCGAGACAATATTGCAAAGGTTTAATATGCAGGAATGTAAACTGGTCAAGGTCCCTATTCCCGTTGGTGTAAATATATCTGCGGATCAGTGTCCTAAGACACGGGAAGAGGAGGAGGACATGTCTCCCATGTGATGTCCCGTTCCCAAGAGTAGACTAGCAGGGAGTGACTTAGTAGTCTATTTTTTCCCGTAGACATTAGTCATGCACAAATGAGGAACAAGAGGATAAATACGAGTGAATAAGTAGAGAAATGAAAAATTAAGCCAAAAAACATAGGAAAAGTCACTTAAGCTAAAGACAACAAGGAAATAGAAGAAAAGGGTGTTGAGGGGGAGACTTAATTAATTAATCACTCACCTTAGGAGGAAAAGCGCCTAGCTTAAGTGATGTCAATGGAGAATTAGAACGGGAAAGGTATAAAAGGAGGAATTCGACCTAATTCCTTAGGATGATATGATTTGATGTTGAGAGAGTTCCAGAGGAGGAAATCGACCTCTTTATTGTTTTGTGGATTTCTGGAGGAAACCACCACATATATTGGTTTCGGTCTTGTAATACACACCCTATTCTATCAGAGATACCATCCAGGTATTTCACCGTGCTATTTCAAGAGTATTCAGATCTATTGCATGATGGTGCAGCTCAGCCAATGAGGGCACAATGGTTAGAGAAGGTTTTGTGTAGTTACACGAGACCAAGGCTTATCTCACATATCCCTTCCGACCCAGTTGAGGATCAGCTAGGGCACTTCTTTTGAGCCACCAGTTATCAGATTCTGACGATGGAATCTACGAGGGTGCATCAACCAGCTAGAAAGTGTGTAGATCTTGAGGAGGGACATTTGGGGTTCTAGGAGGCTTTCCAGATCATATAAGAGGAAATCCTTCCAACTCATTACAGAGGAGGCTAGGGCGCACATTTTGAGACAAAAATCATTAGATTCCTTCGGTGGAATCATTAGGGTGCACTCACTGAACCTAAGAGGTGCGCAATCCCCAGGGGATGACATCCGGAGCTTCAGGGGTCATATCTTTAGCCCGACAATTGTTAGGAGGTTACTAGGTACTAGGGCGCTCAGTTTGGGATAGTTTCTAGGCGAATCTGTCGAGTAAATGCTCCAGGGCGAGTTTTCCATCATTTGCAACAGTTATCGTGAGTTTCTGGTACTGCATTTTGATGATTTATTTGTGTAGCTTGTGCAGATCTATCCATATCTTCTGTTCACGGGTATTTTGTATTCATTGCATTGTATTCTAGTGACAATCCATGAGATCTAACTGATGACTATTTTTCTACTTTCTGCATTCCAGTTGTATTTCCTGCTTTTTCCATATAATACATGCTATTGAGATTGTGTTGATTCATTGCTTCGCATGCTTCATGTATATGTACAAAACTTATTTGTATGACACACACATACAAAAACAACCAAGCATGTTAAACAATTAATTAAAACGCATCCATAAACCCCTAGAGTATCATATCCGAGATTCATAGCACTAGATGAATAGTAAATATCCAGATCCACCGAATTTGGGATATTTCAGTGGTATGAGAGCCTTCTTTCTGCCAACCTGTGAAGAAGTGCTTCTCATGACCCCATGATTCCAGGAGTAGGTGAATAATACCCAGAGGGCTAAGGACATATTGGGGACGAGTACATTCAGTACCATAGAGGACATAACAGAGACAAAAGAGACAGGAACAAAAGGGACTACACTCCCTTCCACACTCAGTCAGATACAAAGCCAAAGTTAGAGGAAAGAGAGCACATTAGCTCTGACATAGAGGTAGAGATAGAGAGGAGTATGGGTGACAGACGAGAGACACCAGAGTGTAGGGGGGAATGCCCTGAGACACATCCTGACAGTACATAGGCCATCTTGAATGACCTAGCCAAAGGGTAGCAAGACATGATGAATGCCATAGCACAGATGGCCATCAACACACAAATGATCCAGCACAACGTGAGCACTATAGGTGCCAATGTCACAGGAGGAGCCACTGGTTTAGGAGGACATCGAGGAGGTGGGGCCAGTGGCTCCAGTGGATCACAGGGTAGAGCGAGTGGACACCCTTCACCTATATGTTCCTATACATCATCTGGGAGGATTACCCGACCTTTATATCCATAGTTCCATGAGGGACAATCATTGGGACAACTAGGGCATGTAGGGGGATAGCCAGGTTAGAGACATGTAGTGCCACAAGACCCATTTAGAGAATACAGGAGATATTACTTGGCACTAGGACTAGAGTTCCACGCAGACATGAGTTTGCTAAACTATTTTTTGATAAGGTATCGAAACAGACCCCAGGAGACACAAAGGGGCAATGCGCAAACTCAAAACATGGATTTCATCAAGACAGTGGGAATGTTGAACATTCCTACTTTCGATGGGTCATCACGATGGTCAACTTAGGCATGGGTACAAAATCTTGACACATATTTCAAGATTAACCCGAGGACAGAGTTAGAAGTTATCAACTTTTCCACCTTGCACTTGGATGGGGATGCCCATGAGTGGTGGTACCATGGGATGGTGACCTTGGGTCCTAACCACATTACTTCATACTTGGAGTTCACCGAGAGTTTGATGGAGAGGTTTGAAAAGAGAGATCCATAGCTCCATTTCAAGGATCTTACAAAGTTGAGACATACATGATTAGTTGAGGCCTTCATCATAGAGTTCCAACAGAAGGCAGTGGCTGTATCATATTTATCGGAGCACAGGTTGGTGATGTTGTTCACCGAGGCATTGATGCAACCATTGAGGGGTTGGGTTAAGGATTTCAAGACTCGCACACTACAGGAAGCCATTGTGCGCACAAGAGACATGGAAGACTCAACGTTGAAACCAAAAACCTTTACCAAACCCTTTGAACCACAGGGAGATAGGGATCAGAAAATCCCTCAAAGGGAATGGAAGCATAAGCCCAAGTTGGACGATGACACCAGATGAGAGTTGATGAGGAAGAAGCTTTTCTTCTCTTCCAAAGACCCTTGGGTTCCAAGGCTTAAATTCACGGGAAAGGGACATATCCACTACATTGAGGTGGAATCAGGTAGTGATGAGGAAGATGAGGAGATTGGGGCACATGTAGACAATGATTCAGAGGATGAGACCACACATGATCTAGAGCGACAGTCGAAGAAACCTCAGATACTGAAAGAGGCACAACCCAAGGAGGAGACAAAACCTCATAGAGAGGTGAATGGGAGAACCATAGCAACCCTTTCCATAGTACCCATGTACAACACTCTCAGGCTCAAGGTCCTTGTACAAGGACAATGCATGAAAAATCTAGTTGATGGTGGGGCCACCCACAATTTCATAGATGCATTCTTAGTAGCCAGGAGGGGGTTACACACTGAGGAGTTTGAGGGATTCCACGTGGTCATGTAAGATGGATACACAATGACATGTTTGGACATGGTCCCATACCAAGAGGTCAAGCTAGGAAACTACACCTTTACGAATACATTTTATGCAGTTGACCTATCAGATACATATGCAGTGTTGGGGTACATTGGTTATATTCATTGGGAGAGATTGGGTTCAACTATCAGATGTTGACCATGAGCTTCAGATACGAGCTTCAGATATGTCAGTGGATCGAGAGTGGTACTGAGAGGTATGTCTACTGGAGCACCCTGAGTAGTATCAACGAAGAGGATGGAGTCGATCTTCCATCATGGTGATGTAGCTTATGCAACACAGTGTTTGATAACTACCCGAAAGGATTCACAGGGAAAAGAGCATTACCATCCAAAAATTAAGAAGCTTATGAGTTAGTATGAGCCATTGTTTGGGCCGATACCACCAGGGAGACCACCAAATAGGGGATTCGATCATACGATTGAGTTGGAGGTAGGGGCTACACCGATGATCACCGCACCCTATAGGAACCCCAAGAGATTCAAGGATGATATTGAGAAAGCAATAAAAGAATTTCTTGCGATGGGGCACATCATGCCCATCATGAGTCCTTTTGATTCTTCAGTCGTTCTGGTACTAAAGAAAGATAGCATGTTGAGGATGTGCATTGATTACAAATCTCTCAACAAGAAAACGATCAAGAACATGTATCCCATTCCGTGCATAGATGAGTTGATGGACGAGTTACATGGGGCATTTTTCTTCACTGAGATTGATCTGCGGTCAAGATATCATCATATCAACATCAAAGAGCAGGACATAGAGAAGATAACGTTCATATGCCATTTCAAACGTTTCGAGTTCTTGGTCATGCCATTCGGATTGACCAATGCACTGCCACTTTCCAGTCTTGCATGAACCACATCTTCAAGGGGCGGTTGAGTAAGTACCTTTTGGTATTCTTCTATGACATATTGATTTACAACATGACGTGGGATGAGCAATTGGCACATTTGGAGGAGGTCTTGGGCATTATGCAGGCACAATCATTATATGCCAAGGAGTCCAAATGTGAGTTTGGGATGAGAGAGATATTTTACTTGGGGTATATCATCAGTGAGAAGGGAGTACAGGTTCATCAAGACAAGATCATGGCCATTATGGATTGGCCAACACCCAAGAACCTCACGGAGCTGAAGGGATTCTTTGGGTTATATAGTTACTACAGGCGGTTTGTCAAAGGCTTTTCACAGTTGGGAGTACCGCTCATAGATCTAACCAAGAAGGGTGTTTTTCATTGGATGGATGAGTCACAACAAACATTTGAGAAAATAAAGGAGGTTATGAGCACATGCCCTGTTCTATCCCTTCTGGATTTATCTCAATCATTTTTCTTAGAGTGCGATGCATCAAGGGTGAGGATTGGAGCAGTTTTGATGCATGGAGTCCATCCGATTATGTTCAAGAGTAGGAATCTCAACGAGTCAGAGAGACTCTACTTTATTTACAATAAGGAAATGTTGGAAATCATGCATGTCTTAACTAAATTCAGGTAGTATCTGGTGGGTAGCATATTTGTAGTGAAGACTGATCACAATAGTCTCAAGTATTTACTGAATCAGAAAGACCTCGATGAGAGACAATAGAAGTGGGTCTCGAAGATTCAATCCTTTGAATTTGACATTGAGTATTTTAAGGGAAAAAGGAACGTCGTAGAAGATGCCTTGTCCAGGAGGCCAACAAGGTGTTCGATTATGGATATTTGCATAGACTGGAAAGCACATTTCTTGGTGGAGTAAACCAATTTTTTTTTTGCTTGTGAGGTATTGGATGGATAGGTGGTTGATGATAGATACCGGGTACTAGATGATGTTGTATTATATAAGGACCAGATCTACTTGCTTCCATAATCTACCTTGAAAGGGAAGATTCCGAAGGTGTGTCACGATTTGCCTGCAGCTAGGCATCAGGGGTACTTCAAGACTTACAAGCAGATCATGGAGAGATTCTCATGGAAGGGTCTCAAGGATGATGTCCTGAAACACATCCAGGAGTGCATGACTTGTCAACATAACAAGTCCAAGCAGACACACCCTGCGAGGTTACTTCAATCTCTACCCATTCTAGCTAAAAAATGGGAGAGAATTTCTATGGACTTCATTATAGGTCTTCCTCGAGTGCAGGGAAGGGACTGTATATTTGTAGTGGTAGACAAGATAACCAAATTTGCACACTTATTTTCCATACCCACAGACTACAAGGCCATACAGGTAGTAGAGCTATTTTTCAGAGAGGTTTTTCGGTTGCACGGTTTACCCAGGAAGATAGTCAGTGACAGAGATGGGCGCTTCATCAACGCATTGGTGGGCACAGAGCTAGCCACGAGTACTAGATACCACCCTTAGATAGATGGAAAGATAAAGATTTTCAACAAATGGGTGGAGGGGTATCTGAGAAACTATGTGGGGGGGACACAACGCACATGGGTGAGATGGTTGCACATGGGTGAGTATTGTTACAACACAACTTACCATATGTCTATAAGGATGTCTCCATTTAGAGCATTGTATGGATACGATGCACCCTCTTTTGTGGAGAATGTGTTTGGGGATAGCAGGTTCCTGGGGGCCAGAGATTGGGTTGAGGAGAGTCATAGGATTCCACAGGAAGTAAAGGAAAACTTACATGGGACTTGGTTTTTCCGCGTTTACATCCATACAGTCAGTCCTCCTTGAAAAGGAGCGGGGCAGAGAAATTGAAGCCTAGATTCTATGGATTGTACAGAGTGATCAAGAGAGTAGGCGAGGTGGCATATGAGCTAAAGTTGTCATAGGGTAGCAAGATTCACAACGTATTTCACATTTCTTTCCTTAAAAGGTAGTGGGGTAGTAGGTTAGAATTTCAGAGGAGTTGCCACCCTTGAATGAGGAGGCTCAATTGGAGCTAGTACTAGAGGAGGTGCTCGAGAGGAGAGAGCGCATATTGAGGAGTAGGGTCATCAGGGAGTGCTTGGTTATATGGAGGGGACTTCCAGTGGAGGATGCCATAGGGGAGGGAGAACATATATTGTAGCACCCAAGATTGATGTTGCTTGAGGAAAATCAATCTTGGGAAGGGAGGACTCTGATGTCCCGTTCTCCAAGAGTGGGATAGTAGGGAGTGACTTAATAGTTTATTTGTTCCCGTAGACTATAGTCAGGCACAAACAAGGAACAAGAGGATAGATAAGGGTGAATAAGTGGCTAAACGATGAATTAAGCCACAAAGCATAGGAAAAGTCACTTAAGCTAAAGTCAATGAACAAATAGAAGAAAAGGGTGTTGAGGGGGAGACTTAATTAATTAATCACTCACCCTAGGAGGAAAATCACCTAGCTTAAGTGATGTCAATGGAGAATTAGAACGGGAAAGGTATAAAAGGAGGAATTCGACCTAATTCCTCAGGATGTTATGATTTGATGTTGAGAGAGTTCCAGAGGAGGAAATCAACCTCTTTGTTGTTTTGTGGATTTCTGGAGGAAACCACCACTTAGATTGGTTTCAGTGTTGGAAGACACACCCTAGCCTATCGAAGACACCATCCAAGTAATTCATTGTGCCAATTTAGGAGTACTCAGATCTATTGCAGTGATGGCGCAACTAAGCCAGTGAGGGTGCAAGGGTTAGAGAGGGTTTTGTGTAGCTGCATGAGACCAAAGCTTATCTTACCGGTTCCTTCTGACCCAATTGAGGATTAGCTAGGGTGCTTCTTTTGAGTCACCAGTCATCAGATTCTAATGGTGGAATCTACCAAGGCACATCAACCAACTAGAAAGTGCGCATCTCTTGAGGAGGGACATTTAGGGTTCTAGGAGGCTTTCCAGATCTGATAAGAGGAAATCCTCTCGACCCATTATTGAGGAGGCCATGGCACACAATTTGAGACATATATCATTGGATTCCATTGGTGGAATCACTAGGGTGCACTCACAAAGCCTAGGAGGTGCGCAACCCCCCATGGGATGACATCCGGAGCTTCATAGGTCAAATATTCAGTCCGACAGTTTCTAGGAGGTGCCTAGGGACGAGGGAACTCGGTTTGGGATAGTTTTCAAGCGAATCTGTCGAGTATAGCCACCATGGCAAGTTTTCCATCATTTGGAGCAGTTGTCGTGAGTTTCTAGAACTGCATTTTGGCAATCTATCCGTGCTTGTGAAGATCTATCCATATATTCTATTCATAGGTATTTTGTATTCATCGCATTGTATTCCAATGATGATCCATGAGATCTAACTGATGATTATTTCTTTGTTTTCTCCATTCCAGATGTATTTCCCGTTCTTTCCATATAATAAATGCTATTGAGATTGTGTTGATTCATTACTTCGCATGCTTCATGTATATGTCCAAAAATTATTTGTATGACACACACATGCGAAAATCACCAAGCATGTTAAAAAATTAACTAAAATGCATCCAAAAACCCCCAGAGTATTAGATCAAAGAGTTAGAGCACTAGATCAATAGTAAATATCTAGATCCACCATATTTGGGATATTTCATCGTGTTCCATATGCGAGTGCAATTGGAAGTTTGATGTATGCAATGGTCTGTACTAGACCGGACATTGCACATGTAGTGGGAGTTTTGAGCAGGTATATTTCAAAACTAAGGAAGGAGAATTGGACAATAATAAAAAGGGTTTTCGGGTATTTGTGTGGCACTACTAGCTATGGATTGTGCTACCAAGGAAGACCAGGATTGGATAGAGTGTTGGACATACATGGCTTTGTGGATGCATACTGGGCTAGAGATTTGGATCATAGGAGATCTACAAGTGAGTATGTGTTTAACCTGTTTGGAGGAGAAATCAGTTGGATGAGCAAAAGACAGCTTGTAGTGGCACTTTCAACTACATAAGCTGAATACATGGAAACCACTCATGCAAGTAAGGAAGCAATATGGTTACAAATATTGTGTTCATGTATTGGATTGGTACAACAATATTTAAGGATAGATTGTGGCAGTCAGAGTGTAATTTTTTGGGCGAAGAACCCAACTTATCATTTAAAGACAAAGCATATTGATATTCAATATCACTTTGTGAGAGACATGGTTGAAGAAAATAAATTGTTGTTGATGAAGGTGGAAACTTTGAAGAATGTTGCAGATTCATTAACAAAATCTATGAGCACTGAGAAGTTCTCTTGGTGTAGAGGATCCATGGGCTTTGTTGCCCTGGATTGTTGACTATGTAATCCTGTAACCCCGTTTATGCAAAGAAAACAACAAGTGGGAGAATGTTGGGTATATGCTATATTATTTTCATGATTAGACCTAGTGTCTGCTACATTGCGCTGGGCACGCAGGGGGGGTTTGAGGGAGGGCCACTAGGCTCCCCCTTCGAGGGTTGCAGGGGGGCGATTTTTTCCTCGGGAAATGTGTCACATTTTTCCTTGTTTTTCGTGTCACCTTGATTTCCATGTCCATTGTTGGGCGGTTTTTTGGCACATGTTTTTTTTCGATGGTTTTCTATTTCCAGTTAAGGAATTAGGGTTGTTGACTAATCCAGGTCATTGGGTTAGGGTTTTGTATGTTTCTGGCTCTTATATGTATATTGTATTGTAAACAATGTATCACTATGAATTCATATAGAATATGTTGGTTTTTCCGGTTTGGGTTTGAAGGGGAAAATATATGTGTAATA
Organism: Picea engelmannii; assembly: GCA_009831015.1. Lineage (NCBI taxonomy): Eukaryota > Viridiplantae > Streptophyta > Pinopsida > Pinales > Pinaceae > Picea > Picea engelmannii. The sequence goes on along the minus strand of ML784775.1, from coordinate 1,017,112 downwards.
TATGTATTTGTCATTGTATATTTTCTATTCTTTTATTGAAAATCTATTTGCAGTAAAAATTGTGCAAGTTTAATATCTATAGATTGCACATTATAGGGCTTGTCTACCCATGGTCATGCACACCCATGTCATTCCCCACACAATCATTGTTTTATAGAGTCTGTATGCATGCCTTGGACATGGTGGATTTATCATTTTCAGTTCTCAACATGGCAGTCTCACAAACTTCTCAACATCTCACATTTTTTGAGGCAGTCCACGAATCTCAATGCATAGGAGCCCGGGGCCGAAATTACAACACGGGCTCATATTGATCGTCTTCATGCATACTTGACATGCCACGTTGAAGTTTTGTAAGATCATAATTCCATATTATTGAACTTTGCTTCTTGTGTCACCGTGAATTGATTTTCTTTAATGTTTGTCTGTCTTGGCTAAGGTTCATTGTGTGTTATTGGGGATTACTATTAGGAATTTACAAGAACTCATCATTCAATCCATTTGATGGGCTACATAATGACTTGGAAGAAGGGAACAAACTCCTCCATTATGTGATTGAGCTTTCCTAGATCCTAAGACCCAGTCCACCTATTGATTTAGGCCTGCAGATTTTATCCCAGCCTACTAGAGCCCACTTCTTGTCCGGATGGTGTCCATGCCAGAGAAAATTTCATTGGAGATTTCTGATGCCTTTTATAACTAACTGTGGTGCTACCAAGGCTGTAAATAGGTACATAGGTAGTGCTTTAAGCACATATTTTAGTAGGACTAGTTGCGTTTATAGGTTGAGAGAGCGAAAGGTCCAGTTATTTAGACGATTAGAGATGGATAGCAAGAGACTATACCAAGATATGTTACGAGTGGTTGCCCCTATAAGGGAGATACTGAGATAGTTGGATGGAAGGGATCTCTTGGGGATCCCTAGAAGTCTGGAGATGTGGGTTTGGATCGCCATCGGGGTATTGAAAAACAAAATTTGTGACTTGTCTAGGTTAAGGGAGGTTCCCAAAGCTTATACAAAGTCTGTGAGAATGGTCTCGAGCTTGTTAGCCTCCTGGGCGGTGGGAGTATCCATCAACAAGGTGTCATTCACAAATTGATTGTGAGAGACTCCTGGATGGAGATTGTGAAGAGGTAGGCCTTTGAGGGAACCAACCTCGACTAAAGCATTAATGTAACGACCAAGGCCTTCAACCATTATGACAAAAAGGAAAGGGGAAAGGGGGTCCCCCTGACGTATGCCTCTGGTGGGGGAAAAGGGCTGGAGGGAACTCCATTAACTAGAATGGAGAAGCAGGTTGAGGAAGTGAGATGCATGATCCAAGCTATCTAGGTTGTATCAAAGCCAAAGGCCTCAAGGAGGGAGCACATATATTGCCAACTTATTCTGTCAAAAGCTTTTGAGAGATAAAGTTTGATGAACATACTGTTGGAGTTACTTCACAAACACCTAGGATTTATTTTTCCTAAGGTTTTTATTTGTTTATTAGTCATAATTAGTCATTATCCAGTCTCCTATATTTTAGGAGAGAATATTCCACCTGGAGAATATTCTCTTTCATTCACACTTCAGTTTGACTAGTTGAGTTGAGTTTAGATGTTGCATTGGGATCATCACCATGCAACATTGGGATCATTGTCATGCTAATTCGACCTTGCCTTAGTATCATCACCAAAGTGGCGCATTAGCCTTGATTCCTTGAGTTAACTCCTCACTACTTTCTGTTCAGTCAGTTAACTGAAGACTAGTTGACTAGTTAACTCAACTAGGTGGTAGTTCACTCCCGTAACTACTTGAGAGACTAGAATAGGTGGCAGTTCACTCCCGTAACTGCTGGTGTGTGTCCAAATCACTCTAGACCACCACTATGGCAACTTGGTTCACTTCAAGTTGAACTCATTGAGTTATATATAATATATCATGTGTAAATTATTCATTATTCACAACGGTTAATGAGAATTCTTCCATTATTTCTCTCCTTCTTCTTCTTTTTCCAATTCTCTCTGCAAATGTGTGCATTATTGTTTAGCTAGATCTTTTCTGTGCAGGTTCAACACATTTACATGGTATTAGAGCCGATGGACTGCTAAGCAAAAGCTACACCAAAATTTTTTGTAGGTACAAAAGATTGAAGACAGCGGAAAGATGGAATTCCAAAAAGAGTTCATTCTTACACCTTACAACTATTTTGCATGGAAGGATAAAATAGCCATACATCTCCAATATAGAGGGTTGTATAGGTTAACCATGAATACAGATACAGAACCGACATCATCCATAGAAAAATCCAAGTACTTAAATCGCATGGATGAGGCACTTAGAACAATTTGTAGTCTTATTTCTCCCGATCTCCTTTTTCACATATCTTCTTGTAAGACTCCCAATGAAGCCTGGAAAATCTTGGAAGGGCTCTTTGGAAAACAGGATGAGATGAGGGGACACATTCTAGAGGTGGAGCTACTCACATTGGATCCAAAAAGCTTCGACAATATCCAATATTTCTTTACAAAATTCAAGGATTTACTGTCGCAACTCAAAGCTTGCGGGGTTGATAAATCGACAGAGGAGAAACAAATGGTTCTCACCATTCTCTCCAAGCTTGGACCTGAATTCTCTGTATTCGTATCCACATTCCATACTATCAGATTCGCCTATGGAGCCACTTGGAAGATGCCTTCTCTTGACGACTTTATCAAATCCCTGACACAAGAGCAAACCAAGCTCATCAACAGGAGCGCAATCAAAGGCCCAAGGGCGCATGCACTCACTATGCATGATGGCAGCCACAAATATCAGAAATCTAAAGATAAATATAAGCGGAAATCTCATGCACATACGAAGAAGGAAGGGTACAAAAAACCCTTCACCAATGCCTCCAGATCCTAAGGAGAAAAGGGAAGAAAAGGAGAGAAATGCACATACTCTCACAAAGGATTCCATTCGGAATATGCATGCATGCAAAAAAAATTAGATTTGATGTCTCAGATACTTCAGCAAAACAACCTTATAGATCACATCCCCGAGGGTGCAAAGAAGAAGAAGCCATAAGATCTGAATTCCAAGAAAGGCAATTCTAGCCATGTCTTGATTGCCATCAACTCCTCTCCCGATGCTTGGATCGTATATTTAGGAGCATCACATCACATGGCTGCCTCAGAAGCAGTCTATTCTTCTTTGGATGCATGCAAAGGTCCTCCTATTCTGATGGGGGACAACTCTTCTGTGGAAGTCACCGACAAAGGAAGGATTGAACTCACCAACGTAAGCTTCGAGAACATGTTGCATGTTCCCAAGCTTTCTGTCAACCTTCTCTCCGTGTATCAGATGATGAATTTCGGCACCGGAAAGAAAATCGTATTCACACCAAATTCCATGGACATATACAACATGCAAACCAACTCCAGGGTTGCTACCGATGAGGTAAATCATCAGTCTAGATTGTATACATTTTCTGAATTCATTGAACCTGATTCTGCTTTACTCCTTACTCATGCTAATGAAAGTAGTAGGATATGGCACGAAAGGTTTGGACATTTGAATTTCAGATACATGCAACAGCTTAGCAAGCACAGATTAGTTGATGGTCTACCAGACATCCATTTCTCCAAGGGAGTATGTGAGGGATGTGTTCTCGGAAAACACCCTCAAGAGAAATTCGTCAAAGGAAAGTCTCAACGAGCTTCCGCACCTTTAGATCTGATCCACAGTGACCTCATGGGTCCTTTTACACATCCATCGATCAACAAAGCAAGGTTTGTTCTCATGTTTGTTGATGATTTCTCATGTTTTACTTGGATCTACTTTCTTAGGAAAAAATATGAGGTCTTTCAACACCTCAAAGATTTCAAAGCTTTGGTTGAGACACAGTCCGGAAAGAAGATCAAAGTCCTCCGAACTAATAACGGGGGAGAGTATGTGAAACATGAGATTCATAATATTTTCCATGAGGCAGGGATTCAGTTGTAGCATACAGTTCCCTACACTCCACAGCAAAACAGAGTTGCCGAGCGGAAAAACAGATCTCTAAAGGAGATGGCATCTTGCATGTTGCATGCAAAGTCACTACCACAGAGATTATGGGCCGAAGCACTTAACTGTGCAACATACATCCAAAACAAATCTCCCCATAGATTTGTCAAGGATCAGACCCCCTACGAGGCTTGGAGCGGCCTCAAACTGGAAGTGACCCACTTTCGCATTTTTGGTTCTCGTGCATGGGCCCACATTCCCTCTGAAAAGAGGAAGGCACTTGATCCACAGAGAATTGAGTGCATTTTTGTTGGATACCTTGACAGTGTGAAGGGATATCGGCTTATTGATCTTTCCTCGGACCGGCTCATCATTGAGTGTAGTGTCCAATTCAAGGAAAGTGTCTCGCATGTACCTCAGCAGCCGCATGCAGACACCTTTACTCTTACACCTGCCCGAGATGATGAGCATGCACATGTCGAATCTTCTTCAGATGAGTGTTCTGATTCAGAGGACTCAAAGGATTCAGATTCAGATTCAGAGTCAGTACAGTCAGATGCAGAGTCAGAGCATCCAGATGCAGTTGCAGAGCCAGAGCAGAGGCCCAAGTGGGCACAAACTACTCTTTAGGATGCAGGGGATCTTGTAGGTGATCCAGACGATACTAGGAGGAATCGATCTGATTTCGAGGAGCCTCCTATTGCACTCACTGCCACTGAACCATTGCCTTCTAGGCATCTTTTCTTGGTTCAGTCTTCAGATCCACAATCTTATGGCGAGGCTACTGGAAATCCCTTTTGGGAATCCACCATGCAGAAGGAGTACAACTCCCTCCTTGAGAACCAGAGTTGGGATCTGGTTCCCTTTCCTTCTGGGAGGAAACTTGTTAGATGCAGATGGGTCTACAGGACCAAGAGTGAAACGGATGGACAGATCAATAGATACAAAGCCAGGCTTGTCGCCAAAGGATTTCAGTAGGTTCATGGTATTGACTATGATGAGACCTTCGCTCCAGTAGCAAAGATAGATTCCATACGATTGGCACTTGCCATTGCGACAGCCAAGGGATGGGAAGTCCATTAGATGGACGTGAAGAATGCATTTCTTTACGGTGATCTCTCTGAGAAGATCTACATGGATCATCCCCAGTGATTTATGTAGGACTCATCTTTGGTCTTTTGACTGAAGAAGTCACTTTATGGCCTCAAGCAGGCTCTGAGGGCATGGTATGCCAATATGGACTCCTACCTGTTGTCACAGAACTTTGTACGTTGTAAATTAGACCCAAATGTATACATTCTTAGGATGACTGATTCACTTCTACTTTTAGTTCTGTATGTCGATGATTTACTGATCACCGGTTGCTCGACTTCAGCGATAGCTGCAGTCAAGAGGATTCTTCATGACAGGTTTTTGATGATGGACATGGGTCCGCTACAGTTCTTCCTTGGACTTGAGATCAGTCAGGATGCATCAGGCATCAAACTATCTCAAGCCAAGTATGCACGAGATCTCCTTGAGAGATTTCACATGACAGACTGCAAGTTTGCTCCGACTCCTTTCCTATCAGGAGTCAAACTTGAGGATGGCGCGGAGACTCCATTGGTTGACAGCACACTGTACAGACAGCTAGTGGGGAGCTTGTTGTATCTCACACACTCTAGACCAGACCTCTCATATGCAGTTGGCACAGTTTCCAGGTCCATGCAGGAGCTGCATGAGCTACATTGGAACGCTGCAAAGCATATCCTTCGATACATACAGGGCACCATCACCTTTGGGATTCATTATGCATCGGACTCTATATTAGATCTCATTGGTTTTACTGATTCCAACTGAGCTGGTGACAACATTGATCGCAAGTCCACATATGGTTACTCACTCAGTCTTGGTTCTGGGCCTATCTATTGGTTGAGCAAGAAGTAAGCTACCATTGCTCTATCTTTAGCTGAGGCAAAGTACATAGGGGTAGTTAACATAACCATTCAGGCTATGTGGCTACAACATTTTCTCACTGAGTTCGACATTCAGTTTCATCGGTTGATCGTCATCTGGTGTGACAACCAGAGTACTTTGAAGTTATGGAGAGATCCAGTTCATAGGCAGCGGACGAAGCACATCGAGATCCACATGCACTACATCCGGGACTTAGTACACGAGGGGATCATCGAATTACAGTTCTGTCCTTCAACAAAACATACGACATATATTTTCACCAAGACCTTCACTAAGCAAAAATTCCATTCTCTGTGAGGTCGTCTTGGAGTGAAGGATAGAGTTGCCTAGCAACTGTAGTTCTTTTTTTTACATACATTGTACCTTGAGGGGGGTTTTTTCCCATGAGGTTTTCCCTCTTTCCTCACTTTATTTTCAGTGTATCTTTTGTACTTGGGTACCTAACATGGCCTCATTGCTGGGACGTAATCTTTATTTTCACCATAGTGATGTTCAGGGGGGGTGTTTTAGTTACTTCACACACACCTAGGATTTTTTTTTCCTAAGGTTTTTATTTGATTATTAGTCATAATTAGTCATTATCCAGTCTCCTATATTTTAGGAGAGAATATTCCACCTAGAGAATATTTTCTTTTAGTTCACACTTCAGTTTGACTAGTTGAGTTGAGTTTAGATGTTGCATTGGGATCATCACCATGCAACATTGGGATCATCACCATGCTAATTTGACCTTGCCTTGGTATCATCACCAAAGTGGTGCATTAGCCTTGATTCCTTGAGTTAACTCCTCACTACTTTCTGTTCAGTCAGTTAACTGAAGACTAGTTGACTAGTTAACTCAACTAGGTGGAAGTTCACTCTCGTAACTGCTTGAGAGACTAGAATAGGTGGAAGTTCACTTTCGTAACTACTGGTGTGTGTCTAGATCACTCTAGACCACCACTATGGTGACTTGGTTCACCTCAAGTCGAACTCATTGAGTTATACAAAGTATATCATGTGTAAATTATTCGTTATTCACAACGGTTAATGATAATTCTTCCATTATTTCTCTCCTTCTTCTTTTTCCAATTCTCTCTGCAAATGTGTGTATTATTGTTTAGATAGATCTATTCTGTGAAGGTTCAAAACATTTACACATACCTGGGGTACAATTTTATTTGAGTGAGTGTATTACCTTATGCGCAAGGATGACACTATCCATGATTTGGTGTCCCTCCACGTAACCAAATTGTTCCTTATAGATGATGAAGGGTAGGACCGGTTTGAGTCATAGAGCTATTACCTTTGTGATAATTTTGTAGATTACATTGCAGCGGGAGATGGGTCAGAACTTCTTTGGATGGGTTACCATTTATTCCTTTGGGATTAATGCGAGGAAAGTGGCATTGAAGGCTGAGAGGACTTGTCTAGATGTTCTGGATTCCTCTACTACTTGCCATAATTCTTCCCTGTTCATCGACCATCAATAGTGAAAAAAGTATGTTGTAAAGCTATCTGGACCTGGGGATTTTCCTAGTGGCATCTCTTTAACTTCTTGATCCAATTCCTCTTGTGTGATCGACCTCATCAGTGTATCATTCTGTTCCTTTGTGATAAGGGAGGGGATGTGCCGGGTTATCTTGCTTATGGACGACATTCTATCTCTTAGGGGTTTTGATAGGAGGTCTTTGTAGTAGTTAACTAGTTCAACTTCTATGCTTGCATGATCCAGAATCGGGTTCCCCTGGGTATCTTCTAGTTGGGTAATTCTATTGATATATCGCCTATGTACCATGGAGCGGTGGAAGAACTTGGTGTTCCTTTCTCCCTCCTTACGCCATTGTACCTTGGATTTCTGTCTCCAAAGTATCTTCTCTTGTTTCTGACGCTCCTCTAGATCTACCTGTAGTTTTTATTCCTCCCTTGCAGAGTCTACCGTGCATCCCTATGAAATAAATTCATGTTGCAAGTCCTCTAGGCACTGCTCGATCTCCTGTTTTTTCTGGAAGATATTACCAAACCGATTTTTGTTCCAGTTCTTTAGTTTCCATTTGAAGTTGTTTAGCCTTTGATGAAACTTGTACATGCATGTACCATGGTCTATCTCTTCCTGCCTCCACCAGGTTGTGGAAAGTTCTTGAAAATTCGGGTGGGTGAGCCATAACTTTTCAAATCAAAAGGGTTTAAGCTAGGGTGTTGCTCCTGTGTCTAACCAGAGAGAGACTGGCCAATGATCTAAAATTGATTTTGGGAGAATGTTGTCTTCCAACACCGAATCATTCAACATTATTGATTTAGATATGAGGAAGAGATCTAATCTGCTTGCGACATGTTGGGGTACAAATCTTCGGTTGGACCAAGTGAAAATTCCATTTTTGGTTTCTATGTCTATAAGTTTTAGCTGGTCTATTAGTGATCTGAACTTACCACTGTCTTGATCTAACTGCTTTGTGCCTCCAGTATTCTTCTCTAACATAAGAATGATGTTGAATTCACCCACTACTATCCAACGCACATACCTCAACAACGTACTTACTATGGATATCATGTTTAGGACAAGATACTTGTCTTGGGCACTTTGCGGTCCGTATGCATTTGTAATAATTCCATATTTGTTAGATCCTAAGGCCCTGAAGTGGATTGTGTGTGCCAACCATGGAAAAAGGTTGATCTATTATGACTATGGTAGGGTTCCATAGAATGGATAATCCCCTTGCAACACCATTTGAGTCTATGTGAATGAAGTTACAATTCCTCCAACATCGCTGAAATATTTCCTAAGTTGCTTCCCCAGCTCATTTCATTTTTTGTAAAAGGAAGATGTCTATATTATATGCACGAATACTATTTCGAAGGGTCTTGATCCAGGTGGATATCGGTGGCCACCCACCTTTTTTTGGTAATTTTGGCAATTTACTATTTTTAGCAGTTTTTAACTTCCGGGGCCATTTTGAGGGCCTAAATGAATGTTTTTCGGGATCGAGCTTCTCAATGATGGACAAAGGCTTTGATTGAGCCCCCAAAATGAATCTCCTCGATGATACCTTTCTAATGAGCTATCGTGCACCCCAAACTAAGATTGTATGCCAAAGTTATGCCCCCGAGAAGTTGATACACCAAACTACCCAAAACGGGGTCCACAAAACTGTTGGCTTTTCATATTACGAGGTTAGGGATTTGGATTTTCTTTATGATAAAAATGTATTTGGAGCCTCATTGTAAAATCATCTTCTTGTGAATGCGAGTAGCGGACACATCTCTTCTCAGAGATAAGCTGCCACCATTCTAGCGAGTCTTTCACTTTGTATTTTTACAGTCTTTGTACATTATTGCTCATTAATAGAAAATTGTGTATTACTGTATCTCCGTGTCTATGGTTGCATATCTGATACATTTCTATTATATTATTGGATATTTGAGATATCTATGTACATTGATTTACTATATCTCTTCTCTCATTTCGTGTTGAAAATAATTTGGATCAGTGGTATCAGAGGAGGCTGCTCTTGATCGTTTTTCAATGCCCGAGTATAGCAAGTTGGGTCTCGAGCTTGTTTCTCTTGAAGACAATTTCTCTCGCACGTCCAAGAAACCCTCCATGGCGGAAGAAAAGAAAAATGACAGAGCAGACGATTCTATTAATCTATTGCTTGAGCAAGCTCTCAAGCGACAGAGGGACGAAATGATGGAGAAATTTTCCCACATCCTTCAACACCTGTCGATAAAAACAGGTGTGTCTTCATCAAGCGACCACTTTGGAAGTACCTCTCCTTTCAAGGTACAAGTTAGCTTTGATATTCCCATATTTGAAGGATAAATAGATGCAGATGCCTCAAAAAAATGGTTAAATCTTCTAGAAGGTTATTTTTCTGTTCATAATTTCTTCGACAGGGAAAAGATCACCTTCGCACTCCTTAAGGCTCTTCCCCATGTCAAACATTGGTGGGAAACTCACTGGGAGAAAAGTTCCACAAAGGAGTCTAGAATATATGAGGTTGATACCACTTGGGATTTTTTTGTGGATGCGGTAAAGGAAAAATATTACCCTGTTGGTAACTATGAGGACTAGTACATGAGATGGACCACATTGCAGAAAGAAAGGGGCCAAGCAGTTCCTGATTTCACCAATACCTTCCATACCTTGCGCACCAAGCTGGGTATCAAAGACTCCGAACAAGATTTGGTTCTGAAATACCGTGGGTCTCTACACAGATACATCCAAACTGAAATGGATTTTTTGGGCATCTCATCACTCGGTTCTGCTTATTGATATACTGTTAAAATCGAGCAGAAGTTTAAGCACCAGAAAAAATGGGATTTCGGGTATGCAAATCCTCAACAACCAAAGTATGATAAAGACAACCCTAAAAAACAACATCCCGAAAACCAGTCCAAGCCACAGGAAAAGAAGGGTCACGGGAAGATGAAGGACACTGGAAAATTGTGTGATTTCCACAAAATCCCCTGGCACAACACCAATGAATGTCGCTCAAAATTGTCATTGGTGGCCAAGATCAAAGACAAGGATCCAAACCCTGATTCAGAATATGATTATGAAAATACTGGTAAAAGACAAATCATTGACATAGACTCCAATGCTATTGTCGCGACCACATCAATTCAACTAGAAGAACCAATAGATCCTGAAGAGGGGGAGCACCTTTTTCATTCATAGATGTGGGTGAAGGGGACCCTGCTACATTTCATTTTTGATAGCGGAAGCCAGAAGAACCTAATCTCAACATAGGTTGTCAAACATTTGGGATTGTCGACAATACCACACCCGCAACCATACAACATTGGGTGGCTTCACTAAGGCCGAGATCTTCGTGTCAGCCAACAGTGTCAATTGTCATACGACATCCAGCCCTTCAAGGATGAGGTATTATGTGATGTTTCCCCACTGGATGTCTATGATGTTCTCTTGGTCCAACCATATATGTGGAAGCGCCATACTATTTATGAGTCTCGACTCCGTACTGTCATTGTTACTCTGGGAGTTCATCTCTATAGGATACCAAAGGTAATTACGACTACTGTCCCACCTAAACAATGCCATAATGTAGTATCTCATACTACAAAATTCATCTTCTTCACAATCTGTTTAAAAGGTGAATAGAAGGACACTACAACCACGATAGCCTTAGACCAAACACCTTCTATCCAACAGAAGCAAGTAAAAAAGATTGCAACAAAGTGTAAATATTCCTTCTGCACACAGGCATATCATGTAGCGAGACTGGTTAAAACTTTCCAACCCTTCCAACCACATGTTCATGACAACCTTCAACAAGCTAAGCAACACAACTTCTCCAACAAGGCAAGCAACTCATCAAGATATAGATTCAACAAATGATTTCCCCCCTCCCCCGAGAACCCAACGCAATGGAGACCATTTATTCCTAAGGAGGGAGGATTGATCCAGGTGGATATCGGTGGCCATCCACCTTTTCCAACTGGTTCAAAACAATTCTCTAGTAATTTTGGCAATTTACTATTTTTAGCAGTTTTTAACTTATGGGGCCATTTTGAGGGACTAAATGAATGTTTTTCAGGATCGAGCTTCTCAATGATAGCTAAAGGCCTTAATTGAGCCCCCAAAATGAATATCCTCGTTGATACCTTTCCAACGAGCTATTGTGCGCCCCAAACATAGATTGTATGCCAAAGTTATGCCCCCATGAAGTTGATACACCAAACTACCCAAAATGGGGTCCACAAAACTGTTGGCTTTTCATCTTCCGGGGTTAGGGTTTTGGATTTTATTTATGATAAAAAGGTTTTTGGAGCTTCATTGTAAAATAATCTTGTGAATGCGAGTGGCAGACACATCTCTTCTCAGAGATAAGTTGCCACCATTCTAGTGAGTCTTTCACTCTGTATTTTTACAGTCTTTGTACATTTTCTCTCATTAATAGAAAATTGTGTATTATTGTATCTCTGTGTCCATGGTTGCATCTCTGATACATTTATGTTATATTATTGGATATTTGAGATATCTCTGTACACTGCTTTACTATATGTCCGCTCTCATTTCATGCTGAAAATAATCCAGATCAGGTCCATTGTTTGCACCTTCCATTAAGCCCTCTAATGTTCCAGGTGGTGATCTTCATCATGATGAGTTGGGTGGTGGGGAGAAGTACCCTTTTGTAGGACAGTGGATATGTCCTGAGTTAAGCATGTAGTTTCCTACCTCTTTGATGAGTTGGTGTGCTGATTTGTGGCCTCGACGTTTGCTTCCTGGGGGATGCCTAAGCTTAGGTGCTGGATTTGGGGATATTCCTAGTCACGAAGTGGCCCCTTCCGTGGAATCAATAAATACTTTGTGCATTTTCATGAGTTTTTCTACTTAAATACTTATTCTTATTAATAATAAGCTTAAAGTTATCAAATTCTTATAAATGACGAGAACAAAATAATATTAATTTTTGTTGTGTGAAGAATTATTTTTTAATAAATTTAATATTAATTATTTTTTAATTTTTAAATTCTTATAAATGACCAGAACAAAATAATGTTAATTTTTGTTTTGTGAAGAAGTATTTTTTAATAAATTTAATATTATTTTTTTTAGTTTTTAAATTCTTATAAATGACAAGAACAAAATAATGTTAATTTTTGTTTTGCGAAGAATTATTTTTTAATAAATTGAATATAAATGTTTTTTAGTTTTGAAGTACTAATGATTTTAAACTTATTATTATATAATTTGTTCATCTCTTTATACTTTTGGGTTCCAAATTTATCGTCGTGAACAAATCCAAACATTTGTTAATCAGACATATGTAACTAGTGATTAAATTTAAAAAAATCCTAAGTTCAAAAACCTTTATACATTTGGGGTCAAGATTTATCCTCTTGAACAAATCCAAACATTCATTAATCATACATATGTAACTAGTGATTAAATTAAAAAAAAATCCTAAGTTCAAAAATCTAAATGAAGAAAAAAATGTTAAATATCAAGTTTGAAAATAAAAAATATTCACACCTATTACATTAAAATGTTATTAATCTTTTACGCGACTAAAAACATGAGTGATAACGTTTTTCTTCATGTAATATATCATTCACTATATCATTCACACATACTCTTGTTGGAGATGAATATCTTCTGAAATTGGAATCCAACATTCTTCCTAAAAAAATACATGGGGAGGTAGGTGCGGGAGGGGTCATTCTTGATCCTAGAGGGAATATAGAAACAAGTTTCACTTGTAGTCTGGGTTGCATTACCAACAATCAAGCAGAAGAATACACTCTCCTCCAAGGAGTTCAACAGATAAGATAGAATCAGATCCAATGTATTATCATCATTGGGGATTTCATGGATACCATTCGTAGTATGAATAAATATACTTTACCAAAATATTCGCAGCTCTGCAATATAACAATAAAAAAACAGGCATATGTTAGTCGGAATCCCTCAAGTTTCCTTCCATCATGTATTTAGGGAGAATAATTGGTGGGTGGATTCTCAAGCCAGCATGTCTATTTCAATCCAAAAAGGGTCAATTTAGATCAATGGGAGGTTATCCAATCACTGAATTCCATAATCAATGATGGTTCAAACAAGTTCAACGCATGTCATCTGGGTGTTTAGCTCATGCAGAATCGAGGTTCCAACATAGTGGGGGCCTCCCCCGTCATATACTCTACACAAGCTAGGAAGTACATTAATAAGTCCATGGATCATTTAGTGCATGTGAAAGGTGGGATACTACATTTGTGGTACATTATAGTTAAGATATAGACATCAACGGACGTGATGGGCTCAGGATTTGCTCCATATTTCATACATCAAATCTTCTTGAGGGACATCATGAGAAGAGATGGTGTATCTGGAACGTGCAATATTTCCAATCACATGTGCAAGGATAGTTCTATACCATGCATGAGTAGTAGGACAATCCTTCTAGTTAACTATATCACAGAAGAATTGGTATTAGATGTGTTGGAAGAGAAAGTTGGTAAGGTTGGATGGGTCAAGGTGAAAATAATCTGCATTCGATTCTCTCTTTGCAATTGGGAGGACAACATTGTGGATGGAGGACAAGCGTCATTGTTTCAAGACCAGACAATTAAGCAGGGAAATCTGAGTATAATTCGACACTTCTCGTCCTTCAAAGTGGGAGTGGTAATTTCTTAGAGGGTTGGACGCTCTATTTTTTTGCAGATAGGAACTAAGCTCAAGGATGGTGAGGTTATTAGAGGTACTCCTGAATTAATTGTTCTCACATGTAGGTATATTGGGGAACCTTTTCAATGTTGTGTTATTGTGTTTGCAGAATCTCTTCCCTTTGTTGTTGGGTGCCTTGTGATTGGTTGCAAGGGTAAGATTTGCTCTGTTTCTTTCAATCTAAGTTTGTTTCTCCTCCATGCTGCCTCAATGCCTTGCTAACAATGTTTTCCTCGAGCTCAGGAAGTATCTCTTGACTCTCTAGAGTAGGAAATCTATCGACTCAAAATATCCAGTCAGAATCTATATTCTTGTGGCTAATATCGTGGACATTCTTAGTCACCCGAGAAGATAGATTCTGAAGGTGATTTTTTTTTACCTTTTTACCTTCGACTATCTCTTGGTATGAGAGATTGCGACCCAACAAGTCTTATAGTGGCCTTGGTATATTCCTAGTGTTTGGGCTTGGAGTCGAAGGACTAATAGCCCCAAATACTAGAAATTGAAGATGGATTACTTCTCGAGGCTTACTAAGAAAGATCCTTAGTAGGATGGTTCCCAAACCAACCAATCAACTTTGGGTAAAGTGAGAACCTACCACCGGTTGAACCTACTTCCAAGGAAGTTGGTCCAACAACTTGGGTCTGATCCACTAAGAACCAAAAATAAAAGGAAGAGATGAGGAGTCTATTTCCCTTCTTTCAAGTGACTATGTAGCCCCTCAAATGGATTGAATGGTGATTTCTTGAAAATGCTTAGTAGTAATCCCCAATAACACATAATGAACCTTAGCCAAGAAAGAAAAGCATTAAAGAAAATCAATTTGTAGTGGCACAATAAGTAAAGTTCAAGAATATGGCATTATGAACTCACAAAAATTCAATGTGGCATGTCAAGTATGCATGAAAACGGTCAATTTGAGCCCCTGTTGTATTTTTGGCCCTGGGATCTCGTGCATCAAGATTCATGGAATGCCTTAGAAAATGTGAGATGTTGATATGTTTGTGAGACTGCCATGTTGAGAATTGAAAATTATAAATACACCATGGCTAAGGAATGCATATAGACTATAAAACAATGATTGTGTGGGCAATGACATAGGTGCGGATGACCATGGGCGGAAAAACCCTAGAATGTGCAATCACCCCTACAATAAACTTGGCTCACATAAACCAAGTGTCTTAATAGGTTCAACTCAAGTCCCCTAATCCTATCCAAGACGAAGGGAAGTGAGAATGATGTCTAGAAAGACTGATCATGGCCAACTAACAAGTCTAAGATTCCATAATTCCACATGGCATTCAAATCTTTGACTTGCATCCTTGGGCTTACAATGGTGTAGCCAGATAAAAAATTGAGGGTACCTCTTGGAGAGGTAACAATTGGCTGCAACAACATGACACATGCTCTTCTTGAGAGGATGTGAGAACCCCAAAGTATTTCACCTGTAAACCTGAAATAATCTCACACAAAACATAAAATGGTAGGAAAGGGAGTAGGACATGAAGTCTTCTCCCCTCCTATAAAGCAAAGATAAACCAAACAAAATGCATCTAATCTAGGAAATGAAATAACAATACTCAACTGAAAATAAATCATATAATTAAAACTTTAAAAGAAATAACGACAAAATGGAAAGCATATAAACTAAATTAAACTAAACTAATGCTCATAATAGAGATATTATTCATCCCTACCTACTCTAATCAAGGAAACAAAACATGTTAAGTAAAATCATATAACCAATGCAACCAACATATAAAATCACCATTACCTTGGATTTTACCTTTTTGTTTGGTTTCTAGGAAAAAGAGTGAAATGACAAACTTGTAGTAAGTATATGTTGGTAACTCTTTCATGGAAAGATCCTAGAATGGGATAAGGATCAGCATACAAAAGATTTGCACCGAGATGCCACAAATCCCTTGTACTGCTACATGCTTCTTCGACCTACAACTCAACAGGGTTGATGTACTTGCTATTCTTATTTTCATTGTTACACCACTTATTAGTGCTACACATCGAATTTTCAAGTAAATGAGACTTGGATGGCAACTCTAGCTGGAACTTGTATGAAAACTGCTACCCTTCCTTGATGTATCTAGTCACATTCACAAACGATTGGTGAGAAAAATCATGAAAACTATAAGATAATGTAAACCTCTGAGTGATGATTGGTTTCTTCGGTGTCCAAATTTGAAGGCTTATGAAATAAGTCTGAAACTTAGGATACTTCGGCCTACCTACCACTTTGTCCATCAAATTCTCGTTGTCAAATGGATATTTATACACTTGAGAATTATTGACTAAGGATATCCATGATTGAATAAATTCTGTTGAATCTTGATTGTGGAAACTCCCATTCTGCACCTATAAGGATATATGTTCATGTAATATGGCCACACTTGGTTGATGATATGGCCAAAAATCCACAATTTCACGATCATCATTCTCTGTATCATAGGTGGGATCATAATCAAAATAATAGTAGCTTGCATCTCATTTCCATTTGTTGACTTGAAGGAATGCATCAATACTTTCAATATGTGTGCAATCATGCTTCCTATTTGGAAGAACTTCCCACCAAGCCATCCCCTTCCAAATCATTGTAGGATATATAATGAAAATCCAATGATAAAAAATGCATGTAGGCTACCTGATCCACGCTTTCATATAGAGGTGGGAGGGTGGGTTCCTGAATATCACTATTAACAATGCTTTCCTCATCCCTTTGATCTTCAATTGTATCTTGATTCTTGATGGAAATATGAGATTTTTTTTTTACTACTCCCTACTATGATTCCTTCCTCTTCTTTATCCATATGGATATAAATTTCTTCATTTGTATCAATCATAGCCCTGTCACTCTCTGTATGATAAGACTCTTCACTGTTGTTTTCCTGTTGAGGTAAAACATTAAAATTTGTCATAGGGTCTTCCTCAAGACTTTCAAGGTAAAGTTGTCATTCCTTGTCCTCACATGGTTTTGGATGTCACTCGGTCATGCTTTCTTCAATGATCTCTTTATTCTCAATATGGAGAGAAAGGGTCTCTACATGCCCTTCTTCAACAAGATATTTGCAAGATACCAGTTATATAAAATATGCAGAACAGAAATAAAATGCTAGAAATAGCAGAATAACAGTAAAATATCCAGCATAATCTTCACAATACACAGAAATGATATACGAAATAGCAATAGAAAAAGCACTTTGATTCAGAAAGCAATGTTCGCAAGCCTCTTCGAGGGGGCAACCTCCAGTCGAGCAGTGCTCTATTACAATAATCTCCAAGCTAGGGTTCTCATACCCTCGCCCCTTATTTATACTAAATATGTCTATTAAGAGAAGCATTTAGAGGAAGATCCTTCTAGAAGCGGAAGCTTCTATTAGGTCTTCTTACATCCGCCTTATT
>ML784775.1:965318-976770 GCA_009831015.1 Picea engelmannii | reverse complement strand
AGGATTCAAAACCATGTGACCCCTCTTTTTCCACCTACCTAGGACCCTTATATTGATTCTCAACATGAGATGTAAAATCACAATCCTTCACCACATGACCCACCTTATGACACCTTGCACACCAAAAGGGGATTTTCATGTAATCCAAGGGTTGCATATATGAATGATCACAAAGGACCAAATCAATTGATTTAAATAACCCATTCCTGAGATCCAAATCCACAAGAATCTAGAAAACAAATCACACTCCATTAGTCTTGTATTGGTCATCTCAGGAAATAAAGTCCCCCAAATCCCCCCCAATAACCCCGAGACCATCATTGCACCATAATTATAAAGGAAATTTAGGCATTTTATCAACATAGGCCAATTGGATTGGGTCTCTTCCTTTTCATTAAACAGAGGATGCCATGGATTTTCACACAAAAGGTTCCTCTCTAAGTACCATTGGATGGAAAGAATATTCATCGAATCATATTTTTCTCTGAAAATGAAGTTGATATAGCCTGTTACATGAGGTGGAATATCAGAGAATACCCAATCACATGGACACAAGAATATTTCAACCATAAACTAACAAATACCGTTGATATCCTCTTGCCACATAACTTTCCTAGAATGGAAAAACCATTCTACTCTACAATATGTCAAAGCCTCAGATCCTCACCTACAACCAGTGAAACTCCACTACCCTGTGGTTTTTTTATTATTTTTTTTCACTTTTTTCCTCTCGATTTTCCTTGCAATGGACTATGAACACTGCCCAAAGACTCCACTACCTTCACCTTAGTACAATCTAAACCCGACTCCAACACTCCTCCACGAGGAAAAATGAATGTTGGAACCTTGGAAGAGGGAGGATTCCAGACCCTAAGTTTCAGTGAGGGGTAGAATGAAAAATACTCCCAAACAAAGCTTCATTCAAGTGTGGCAGTGGAGTATCCCCAAAGGATTGTCCTTAGATATAACAAAAACCTTCACAAGGAGCCCTGTAACTATTGAATATGAATGAGAAAAGGGGGCCATGTTAGGAAATGAGGAACACTTCCATGCTAAACCTAGAAAAAGAGAGAAAGAAATATTTAATCAAGAAAGTAAATGGCAAAGAAACATTCAATACACATAGATTTTACCCTAGAAACCCAAACTGGGAAAACCAACATTCCTTGAGCATTCTGATCTCTTGTTGTCTTATTAATTCAGAATAAACTGTTACATGTCTAACATTTTTCCACAACTAAGACACAATCGACATCATACCTTCTTTCTTTACAAAAAACAACCATGTAGCCAATTCAACTTACATCTACATGACCAACAACCTCTGTGATTTCATTATCTATTGGTGATTATCCATTCTCATCATCTTTTTATAGCCTTACAACACACCTTATTTATAGCATTTACAGTAGGAAAAAACCTAAATAAAATGCACCCAAAAATGGTTAGATATCCACGCAGATCATTGGGTAAAAATCCCATAAATATCAAGATTCTATTACAGTTGACTACCAAGTTGGATTACCAACTGACTACCAGTCAGACTTCATTCGGTCTTCAGTCGATTTATACATGCTTGCCTATCGACCTCTTGTCGGTTGACCTCTTCAACTTGTTGTTGATGTCTTTGAATTTGAATTTACCTAGTCGAACCACCTTGACCTTCGACTTGTTGTCAATTCCTTCAACTTTGACTGTTAGTGGATCCACCTCGACTAGACTTTCATTGCAAAGAATATAACAACCCAACATTATCCCACTTGTTATTTTCTTTGCTGAAACCAGGAGACCTCTTTGACTCTCATTCATAGACCCAAGGCAACAATTCCCATTTCCTTTCTGCACCAAAAGAACTTCACAACACTCACAGACTTGGTCAAAGAGTTTGCTATGTTTTCCAACATGTCTACTTTCACCAGAAACACCTTGTTGATTTCCACCTTGTCTATCATGAAATGGTATTGTACATCAATGTGCTTAGACTTAGAATGATAAATTGGGTTCTTTTCCATAAATATTGAACTTTGACTATCACTACTTATCTTCATATCTCTTTCCTCAAACCTGATTCCTGAACACAACCTTTGTAGCCATACTGCTTCTTTGCTTCCATGAGTGGTTGCCATGTATTCAAATTCTTTTGTTGACAAGGTTATGACCGTCTGTCGCTTACTCATCCAACTGATTTCTCCACTGAACATTTTGAGCATATATCAACTGGTCTACCTCCGTCGATCTAGATCTCCAACCCAATCGATGCCAACAAATACATGCACATTTAATTCGCTGTCACCTCTAGGTTTTCATCTGTAGAATATAACATAAAATTTTGTGCCACAAAAATACTTGAATACTCTCTTGAAAACTATCAAATGCTCCTTCCTAGGTGTCTACATGTATCTATTCAACACTCCCACTACATAGGCAATGTCTGGTCGAGTGAAGACCATCACATACTTTAGACTACCAACAACACTTTCATAGGGAAAATGTGCCATGTCCTCTATTTCCTCCTGTGTCCTTGGAAACTGTTTAGCAGTTAGCCTTGCTCCCACAAGAATTGGCACCTTCATAGGTTTGCAATCCTGGATGTTGAAATATTTCAAGATTGTTTCAATATACTTCATCTAGTTCAACCAGATCTTTCTATCTACTCGATCTCTCTTAATATCCATTCCTAGAATGAAGTTCATTGCATTGATATCCTTCACGTCGAACTTGGAGGATAGCTGCTTCTTCACCTCTTTTATTGCATTCATGATTTTTCCAATCAACATGTCGTTGACACACAATGCTACATATATGAAACACCCACCTTCTTCTTTGGAATATATGCAGTGATCAACTTTTCTTCTCACAAACCCCAAACTAAGGATATATGTGTTGAACTTTTGGTACTACATCCTTGGTGATTGATTTAGACTGTAAATGGATATTTTCAGTTTGCACACCAATGTTATTTGACAAATTGATAGGTGTGGACACTAATAGATCTCCCTAGATCCACCTGGATCTAGAACAAAACACACTAGAACATGATGCTTTCCTTAAGTTTTAAATATTGAATTTACTAACTAAAGAGAGATAGGTGACATACCGTTTAAATGTCGCTTCCTCTCACCATCACCATCCTAGCTCCATTCCAACACTCATACAATGATGAACCTACAAAAGAATGCAACCAACCAAAGTGATAGTAATAGCATCAAATCAATATAAACCTATGTATGTGATCAAGGAATCATACAATAAAACACAACAAGCTTTATAGGAAAGAGTCATATTACTGTATCATATTAAATGTGAAAGAGAGATTACAACCATGGCCTTGATGTCATAAGGTACCTTCCAACTGTCCTTCATTCCCCACACACTTCTTGCTCCAAGGATTCTAATACCATGGATCTTATAGCTACTCACAATCTATCTTGACAAAACAAATCTCAAATCCATTCTAACCAAGCTGACAATCCCAAGCCAAAAATAACTAACTTTCTCCATGAGATCTCCTCTCCTTTTATAATCTGAAGAGGATAAGGTGAGGAGGTTATGATGATCCCACTAAATCATGAAAGCAAGTAAGATCCAAACCATTCAGATGCGACCTCACCATGGAAGTTTCTCCTTCTAGAAGATTCGAGAAAACGCTCATTTTTCCCATGTGTAAGCATTCTTGCACCCTGCCTATAGAGAAGACTATGAACTCCTCGCGACCTAGCTATGATGCAGTCTGTGAGAATCAGGCATTCTCTCACCCTAGCTATAATGCAGCCTGCAAACTTCCTTTTTTATAGGGTTTTTACAAAGGAAAATGAAACTTCTTTTCTCAGGAAAAGTTCTTCTCCCTTCTCTCTTCAAGAACTCAGGCCACTGACCCCTCTGAAGGAAACATATAGGTTTACATCATTAACGTTCATACGGATGATGAAAATAATGTGCAACAGAGAGCCCCCCAAAGTATGAAGTTAGAACAGAGTGATAGCTGAAATACTTTGTCGAGTGTGTGTAGGGAACAAGGAACAGTCGGTCGGAAACCTACCAACAAACAAGGAAATACAGTACAATAATATATCATCACTGAGGTAGGCATTCCCATACTCAGAATACAAATGACTCAAAGCATAAATGCCGACATGCGAAGATCCATGTCAAGTAAGACAGGTCATGGCCACCAAACATACACTGTGGATCCATGCCAACATGACTCAAATCTGAGCATAGCCACCAAAAATACATTGTGGATCAATGTGTTAAAGTTTCAAATTTGAACATAGCCACCAGACATACAATGTGGATCTATGTAACAGTACACTAAATATACTCCAACGCAACCTGGATGTAACAACCCGAGTTAAATGATTGCTTAAGGTTTATCAAGTATAATTAATTAAATAATTAACTGTCCTAATGTATTTTAGTTAAACAATGATCATTTATTAATAATATTAATTAATTAATTAATTAATTATTAATTGTTTATATCTGTTGATCAATTAATTAATTAATTAATTAACTCATTAAATGTTTGGGTAACGAATTAAAAGCTTAATAATTTTTATTTATTTATTAGAAAACTTAACGTATGAAGGATAAGGCATTAAATGGATGGATAGGGTATTGAATGGAGGGATATCCATTAAAACTTAACGTATGATAGGATATCCTCCACATAGAATAGCACAGAAGACCCTAGCAAACTTGAAGAATATTGGGAACTCATACATAGGCAAGTAATATAACTATGTTAGGATCTATGGGAGTTCTGAGGCTCCACATATCTTACCCAAATATGTTCTTGATAGATTGTTGGCCCACGAGGTTTCCTACTAGACCATTGGAACAAGGATAACCTCGTTCCTCTCAGAAAATAATAAGAAACTATGGCCCACATTCCCTCTAAACATATATAGATATGCACTAACAAATTTCCCTCATGCTAGAAGGGAATTTGAATCCCTATAGGAGATATACCTATGCACAGGGGAACCTAAAGGCCATGACCCAAAGAATATATCAATTAGTCATGTCAAATTTGCCATACTAACTCATCCTGACATTCATGTAGTGAACTATGGAGAGGAAATATTCAAAGGGGTTTTATTCTTTGAAGATGTATTAAAAAGGTTAACAAATGAACCAACTAAGGAGAAAATTCTAAGGTAAGAAGAAGAAAAAATAAAGATAACCAAGGCATAATTCCTATTGATTTTAGAAAAGGACCAAGAAAAGACAAAAGCAAAGGAACAATAAGAAAAGAGGAAATTTGAGGAAAGATACTAGAAATCCATGGAAGTAGAAGCACAATATCGAATGAAACAGACATAGATAGAAAAAGAGAAGAAAAGGGGCCAAGATTAATTCAAAGGTAAAAATAAATATGATGACTAAATAAAACCTAAATTGAATGAGAAGAAGAAGAAGAAGGATGAAGCCTTGCAGAAAATTTCTGCAGAAAAGAAGATAAAGGATAAAAAGGAAGCGAAGGAAAAACAAGATGAAAAATAGAAGAAACGGGTTGAAGATGAGAAACAAAGATTGTCGTTGAAGCTGAGCAAAAGAGAAAGAAATAAGAAGAATACAAATAGGAAGTTGTTGAGGTTGAGGAAAGGAAAAAGGAAGAGGAATAAGTAGAAAAGGAAAGGAAAAATAAATTGGATGAGGCCAAAAATAGTCCAACAATCATGAGTGGGGGTATAGTTGACATACCTCCCCAAGAATGTACCCTTCTAATTGAAACACCAAGAATTTTTTCCTTTTCCTCACAAGTTCTAGAATTGAATGAGGTTGTGGTAGTAGTGGGGGAATAATAATACATAAACAAGACCAAAGGAATAGAAAAAATATCAAACTAAAGGAAGAGAGGAGAGACAACTCTCAACCAGGGATATTCCAAAAGGTCCATAGAATGGAGAGTATGCCTAGACTCCAAAGACAATGCTATACAAATTGGCTCTACTCTTAATGCATTTTTAGGGGAAAATACAATGTATGTATATGGATTAGATACTACATTGGATACCTCACAAGACATAATATTTGAACTGGAAGAAGAGATGAGAACACAAAAAGAAAATATTATTGAAGAATTTAAAGAGGAATTCAATACAACAAAGAGACATCATAAATAGGAGTCTGAAAAAAGCATTACAGATCCAAATTGATAAAGTGAATGTAGAATTCAAAAAGAAGATCCACATAGCTGAAATTCTACATGAGGGAGAAATATATTACCTCAAGTTGGCACATTCAAAAGAAATTGAGAAAATGAGAAAACATCATGCACAAGAGTTGACCAATTTACAAACATAATGTGTGGAAGCTAGCAAGTTCATCGAACAACTTGAACATAAAATATTAGGGATGGAAGATGATCAAGAAAAAATTGAGAAATATTTCGAGGAAAACTGGATTGGAGTTCTCATCCTGGAAACTATAAAGGTAGAAGCCAATGTTGTCAATGAAGTGTTGAAATCAATGAAAAATAAATGTTTTGTGCACTAAATGATATACAAATAAACATAGATGATCAAATAAATTTTCAAGACCAGATGGAGGAATCGAAAGAAAAATATCATAAGGCTCAGGATGCTTTTGACATAACTGTGGATTGGAAAAGTGTATACCATGACCCACCAAGTACCTTGCCACTCTACACTTCAACACAAAATATAAAGGAACATGTTTTTTTAATACCTGGAAACCCCTCTTAAAATACATAAAAAACATTCAAAAGACAACGACAAATGACTACAAGATATTATGGAATTCCTTTGATGAGTTGCTAAAATAATTTAGGATGGAAATTATGC
The DNA here is from genome assembly GCA_009831015.1 of Picea engelmannii. Taxonomy (NCBI): domain Eukaryota; kingdom Viridiplantae; phylum Streptophyta; class Pinopsida; order Pinales; family Pinaceae; genus Picea; species Picea engelmannii. The sequence continues at coordinate 969,961 of ML784775.1, read as the reverse complement.
CCAACATTGATGACGTAACCCCTGGTGGAGGATAGAAGAAGTTGAAGAAAAACTAGATTACAACCAATAAGTTATTGAACAACTTTCAGAGGTCGGAAAATAGGTCTTCAATGAACATTTGATGAAGCCAATGACATTGATCACGTTGGCCAAATAATTCATCAAGAGAAATGTGACGTCCCCAAAAAAATAAAATATTTTTGAAATTTAAATCTGCTGAAAATTCATTCCATTTTTAGTAAATTTGAATTTGGAAAATTTTTGCCATTTATGGAAATTCCAAATTTCGAATTTGATGGTTGTAATTAATTATTATGATTGTTGGGTAGAGACCTGATTTGACCCAACTAACTATTTGACTATGACACTTGTATGAAAACATAGTATTTTATATTGATTGCAGGAGGACAAATGGAACAACCATGTTAAATTTAGTTGACCATGACTCCATGAGTGGGGAACACATTGGAATTAACTCTGGGCTGGTTGTTACAAGTGGAAAATCAATGATTTGGCCATTGGCAGCTCCTGAAAATCAGGGATTTAGAAAGTTGCGAAAATTCCCAAGGGAGGGAAAAAGTCCTAGGCAAATTAATAAATAGCATATGTGAGGAGGCAGGACGCTGCCAAGTATGTTGGGGAAGAAGACTATGGATTTTTTTTGTTTTCTTGTTGTTATGAGAACTACTGTGTGAGTGTGAGGCAAGGGGGATACTGTTGGAATTGAAGGACATTGTTGGAGAGGAGATTTCAATTTGCCCTCATGGATTCATGGTTAGGCTAGGGGGTGAATCGGGCAAGTAGATTGACTGCCCTATTCTACTAGTTGGGAGGAACGTGGTTGTTCCCTTTGGCTTCCCGCAAATTTGATTAAGATATGCAACTCTACCTTATCCTAGTTAAATTTCACATGCTGCAATTTGTTTACTTCTATGTATGAATTTCTGGTTGAATGTTGTGGTGGGAAGATCTATCATTTTACTTCCTGGTCGTTAGCTAAAAATGGACTTATTTGTTTAGATGTGATGCTGAGTAATTACTAAGGTCATTGAATGTAATAACCAGTAAGATGAGATCTGTAAAGATACTAATCTCATAATAGAATGGACCACATACTACCTCTATCTTCTTAATCATTTTTTGTTGAGCAAAAGGAAAATAAAATTGTTTGCATAACGTGGGTGAAGTCACGTGTGCTAATGTCTATGGTGAATTATATTTCATTTAGATGATTATAGTATACAACGAGCCTCCTCTAGTGAATATACAATTCAAATTCAAAGTAAATACACCCTATATCACTGAGGTACTATTCGATATGCATGAAGACCTATATAGGTATTTTTATGAACATACATATATATATTATATGGGCATTTTGTAACAGTGGAATAATGATGCTGGAGTAAACTGACTACAACAAAATCCGGAAGAACTAGGTAGATATATAAACATATAAGTAGGAAAATAATTCCACAAACTCCAGAGAACCCATTACAGAAAGATTTGAGTGTATGTAAATCAGTATGGTTATAATAGTAAATTAGAGATGACTCTGTTAATCAAAGGCGCACCTACAGTATAACCACAATTTCTGTCGTAGTAAAAATGCTATTTATTTCTGGTGAGTAGACTGATAAAAGGCTTGATTAATAGTTGTAGTAGAAAACAGAAGGTAACTAGTAATTTTGCATAGCGAAGCCACAGTGTTTTTTCATGTTGAATTAGGGCAAGACAGTGTTGTGGGTATAAAGGAGTAAAGTAAGCACATTAAAAGAATAAACACGAAAAATTCTTTACAACTGGATTGATGAGTCAAACTTCAAATGGGTGGAATAAGACTCAAATTCAAACTCCTTCCAAACCAATTTTATATCAGAATATAAGTATACGACGCATAAACGAAATCTGGAAGTCATCACACAATCCCGGTGGAAAACAAAACCCTTAGGCGCACTTATTACTATGCTAGTTTTAGGTATACCACTGTGCATGGCCGAATCATTTTGGGAAGGGACTGTGTAATCAACAGTGAGATTCAATTCTAGAAAATTAACTAGAATAACTCAGAAAAGAATTTGAATCTGTAATAACAAGACCGTTTTTGAAATATAGAGGAGAGTGTTAAATACAGAAAGCGACAGATTAGAATCTCTTATCCACAACAAAATAACACTCAATGTATAATGATCATATTACTTAAATGGAACGACTGTCTAGATATCACAAATCCAACCAGGCACAAGCTTGGCGTATTGTTCTATGTACCAAAATATTTATACAAATCAGGGTGTACCCTGTATCAACTAATATAGAACTTGGAACTAAAAATCTTCAAACATTAGGAACGGAACATAGCCTTGACCATCGGTGCATGTAAACTCGAAATGACTTAGACGGAAGGGCACTGTGTTGGAACCCGAATACCTCTTGAAGGAGTGAAGAGGGCATCCCCATGCTTCGATGTGACCGCACCTACACAAAGTAATGTGAAACATTATAATTTATCCAACATAAATAATATGATTAAATTACAGAACATAATGTAATTAGAAAGGGGGCCGGTGAATACTTAACTGTAATGGAGGGTTTTTGCCTTCTGCCATCGCGCTACATCGTACGCTTCCCAGACCGAAAGGGGAAGAGGAGTTCATGTCTCCCTGATGGGTACCCTCGCACATCAAGGGGCCCATCATTAGTGATAAATACCAGTGTTTAATCCAAAGAAACATTGCAGGAAAATGATATGCGTATAATGATCATGGTAAATATAGAACCATTGTGACATTTCAAACATAAACATAAAGGATTAAAACACCTTCGGCCATTAGAACGTCGCTTCTAATCAATACAATGACACTAGCGAACACTTTAGTTAAACACATAAGTTTTTTCAAGATCAACAGTGTGCCGAAAGGTCTGTTACACACCCAAGTAAGGGAAACCCAGACATGAGACTTTGTCAACTAAAAGACTAACCGACGGAGGAAACCAGGTCCAATAACAAAGGCTCAATCAAAAATATAATATCCTGAATGCACATTTATAACAATCACAGTGATACGTTCCTCTACAAGAGGGGGATGGCTCGGCCTCGACAGGATGGCTAGTACAGAGAAAGGGGGTAAAACTGTGAAAGGACCTAAAACCTTGCTAGAGTACCCCGACCCCTTTTTACCACAGTAATATTGAAGTAAAACGAGAATACTACTGAGGAACTGACCGAGAACAAGAGCATGCAAAGACTTACTTGACGAGGCCGAAAGATCCGAAGGCATAAATAAAAGAACAGTCAAGGACAATCTTACCCGCACAGAGCTACCCGTCGAGAAGTTCCTTCCAAGATTTCCACCCATCTAGCACAGGGGCCGAATCAGAAACTCTTGACCACGATGCTAAAGCCAAACGAAAAATGGTCTGAAATGTTTTTTTTCTCTTTCACCAAACCAAAACCAGAATGAAAGTGAAAGTGTTGGAGTAACCTTTTGCATGGAGTAATGGGGATGGGGTCTTCGTACTTGGGCCATGTGAATATATGGTAAGTGTCGACATCTCATTGGGGCACGCCAGTCGAACTCTGAATCAAATAGACTTATCTCAGGCACCTTAAATGTTGCAGACGGGCCTTTAAGGCACGAGGGTTCCAACTTGTATCATTTGCTCAGAATATTAATGGCAAGGTACCCGGATGGCCTATTTAGGGTAACTCTTATTGCCTTACTATACCGATTATACGTTGAACCCAACTACCATTGCATTATCCATCTGAAGTGGATAGCCTAATGTCGTTACTTACCGAGAAATTTTATATTAGCACGATTATAACCATAACCTCCACAAGGTTAGCCTTTGCGTGCTTTATATTCAATTGTGCAGCTTAGTGTTCGAATTATACCCAAGCAGTACCTGGTTAAAGGTACTTCTAAATAATATTAACCTCTCCTTTAGACCTTATAATAGTATTTCAGAGCGAGTGTTATAAGGCCTTACATTTACAACCATCGCACTAATATAATAGTGGTTCTAAGTAGTTACATCTCCACAACATAAAGTGGGTTTTGGAAACGAAAACGGTGGATAGTTCTAAATTTCAATGGAACAGAATATCCTTAGCTATGTACCTGCGTTCATGTATAACTCAATACCGAAATAGGAATAGGCGACTATCTGTTAAAATAGGATAGAGAAGTAAAAGGCAATAAGACTGTTGTACATTATGGTTGACGAAGGATTGAAAGCTTTGAGACACAAAATCAACTCAAAGTACCCAATTTTTTTTTTTTTTATATGTAAATTTTGAGGTACATTACAAGAAACGAGCAAGGCTTAAAGATGGAAGTAATAAACAAGATTTGTGATGGCAAGCTGGACCTGAAGACAATGCAACTAAGCAAGATAGAAACAATGTTGGAAGACTATGCACCATGGAAAGAATATAGGGATAAAATGGAACTTTGAATACTCTCATGATTATTCCATCTTGTAACCGATCCTTCTCATTTTAATTATTCTCACTTATGTAAATTTTGATTGGGAATATGAAATGATGATTCAGAACCATCATCCGACATGATTGAAATTATTGAATGTAAACAGTCCCTCTTGTTGTATAAAAAAGAGAATTGCGAGTGATGAAGGACTTT
>ML784775.1:903101-935182 GCA_009831015.1 Picea engelmannii | reverse complement strand
TATATATATATATATATATATATGGAATAACTAGAAGGGTTTGTTTAGGATCACAAAAAGAGATTTGTTTACAAGCTCACGAAGTCATTGTATGGCCTAAAGAAATATCACAGAAAGTGGTACAAGAAGTTTGATTCTTTTATGGCGAGCCAAAATTTGACAAGAAGTGAGTATTCCATTGTGCTTCCTCCAAAAGTTTGAATGACATATCCATTATCTTGGTGTTATATATTGATGATATTCTTGTAGCAAGAAAAAGCATGGTTGAGATCAAAAGGTTGAAGGCTCAATTGTCTAGGATGTTTGATTTGAAGGATTTAGGAGTAGCAAAACAAATATTGTTCCTATAAGTACACATAGACAGGAAAAATGGTAAACTATGGTTATCACAATAGAGGTATGTGGAGAAGATACTCATGTGATTTGGTATGAATCATGTGAAACCTGTAAATATCCCTTTGGCTTCCCATTTTAAGATTTCTTTAGGTTGATTTCCTAGTAATAAGGAAGAAAATGATTATATGTCTTGTTTACCTTGTGCCAGTGCAATAGGAAATTTGATGTATGCGATCGTAATTACAAGACCAAATATTTCACATGTAGTTGATGTTGTCAATAGATACATGGAAAATTTAGGTAAAGAGAATTAGGAAACAGTGAAATGGGTGCTTTGGTTTATGAGAGGCACAAGTGATTATTGTATCACCTATAATGGTTGCAGTGATTTAGTATGTGTTTATGTTTATTCAAATTTTGTCGGTGATTTGGACAGGAGGAGATCCACTTCAGGTTATGTCTTTTCTTTTGCAGGAGGACATGTTGGATGTCAAAGATTCAAAAAATAATTGATTTATCCACTACGGAGGAATAATATATAGCGTCCTTGCATTCTTGCAAGGAAGCAATTTGGTTAAATGGTTTGTTGGGTGAGTTTGGAAGGATGCAAGACAAGGTGAAAGTGTTCTACGATAGTCAAATTGCTATTTATTTGGATATACATCCAACTTCTCACAATAAAACAAAGAATATTGCTATTAAATACCATTTTTTAATATAGGTTATTGATGAAGGTGGTGTGGCTTTGGAAAAGGTCCATACGCATTAAAATTGACCAAACATGTTCACAAAACCAATATCGTTGGAGAAGTTGTGGTGGTGTTTGGGGATTGCAGAAAATGTGATGAATAAACCAAGTAAAGGGATTGATTACATTGTTTTCAAGGTGGAGATTCTTGAATGTGACAACCAATTATCCCACATTTAAGGATAATACGGTTTGTTATATTCTCTCCAGTAGATTGCTATGGAAAATTTAGAAATTAGTAAGGTTCAATTTATTGAAACAAATTGGCTTAAATTGAAAACAATAATTAATACATCGGTTTCTTGTAAGTGTGAAGGCTATGATTATAAACATGTAGCCCATAGAGGCATATTTGTGGAATGGATTGTAAGCCTACTTGTGGGTATGTGTAATATCCTTAGTTGAGCAATAAAATTACCGATTTCCATTGTCCCATGGATGCTTCCTTGACCTTCTGTGAGGGTATTACCACGTAAAAAAATGTATCTTATATGATTGTATTTATGTAGGTTTTTTTCTATTAATTTATCTCTTGTTGTAATTGCATTTCTTCGTGTTCGATTCCCCTACAAAATTAACATGTTGTTTTCTCCTTAAAATTAACTTGCATAATACATGGAAATGGGTATGAGTTTATGAAACAAAAACAACCTCAAAATGTGACCCCCATAAATTTGGAAAGAGAAACCCTATATATATAATATATATAATGTGCTAATTTATATATATCACATTATATTGAAACATTGAAAAAATCATTATGAATAAATGAGAAAGAACATTTCAAAGAATTTTTTGCTAAGGGTATGGCATACATTCAACAATCAACACCACCAACATAGATGTACATAAAGGGCTTGGTGGTGTTAATTAAACGCCAATCCCATACCCTCATATTTTATAGAATACAATGAAAATGTTCTTGAAATCCTCAAAGTGTTAAGTATGCTAAGATTTGAATGGAATATCAAAATTCTATTTTAAATATAATGAAATTGGAATCACTCTCAAACATAATGAAACAATTAATAATAACGTTTAGAATTTAAGTAAAAAAGATAAATAATGAAAATGTCAACAATTAATTTAAGAAAATAACATTACCATTAACTAACATCATTTTTTTTCAAACTCAATAAAGAAAGACAATCCAAACCATCTCAAAATAGTCAGATTTAGTGTTGAAAACATGGGCACTCGAGTCAAGCGCATTTATACTCAAACGCATATATGCTCTTATGAAATGCATTTGTATGAAAACACATGGATCTAAAGTGGGGTTTTTCACAACATATCATTGAAATGATTTTGAATTTTAAAAAGAACTTTATATATTAATTTAATGTCTAATTAGCTTGTGTTCTTAAAATTATTATTTATTATTTTTTTATCATTATTAATTGATTAAATTAATGTGTCTTTTGGGTCTAATGGTTAAGAACTTGTGTTTTTTCCTAAGAGGTCACAAGTTTAGATTCAGAGGGGTAGGGTATGCATACCTCCGTAGAATTTACTAGTCAAATCGCTGGGCGGAGGGGGTCCCTTGTCCCACAAACAAGAGGGTCTCATACTCTATCTCCATCAGTAACATGTCTAATAAACCGTTGCACTTGCCCCATTTTGATACATTGGGCCTTTAGTCAAATGCACAACACTTTGACCACCACAAAACACCACATCATGTCCCTATCCAAACTTACCCTATAGATCCTTGCATTCTTGCAAGAGATAATATGAGGTAGGTCTCCTCTTGTCCAAATCTCATGAATCATAACCACAAACTAAATCACTACAACCACTGTAGGTGACACTTGTGCTTCTGTGTTTGAAGCACCCATTTCCATGCTCTTCACTTGGTTTTTCCATGTGTCTACTCGAAACACCAACTGCATGTGAAATTCTGACCATTTTCCATCACAATCATCAAAATTCCTACTAGCATATAATACTTGAGACATATAACCACTTTCTTCTTCATCAGTTGGGACATAAACCTCGAGAAAACTTACAATGGAAAGCCAAAGGGATTTTTACCTGTTTCACATTATGCATACCAAATTTCCAGAGTATCTTCACCACATAGTTCTGTTGTGATAACCAAACTTACCATATTTCATGTCTTTGTGTATTTCCATGCCCAAGGTTTATTTTGTTGCTCTCAGATCCTTCATAACAAACGTCCTAACCAACTGAGCCAACCTGTTGATATCAAACATACTTGTGCTTGCCACAAGCATAACATTTACCGCCAAGATAATAAATATACCATAAACACAATGGTTATACTCACTTCTTGTAAAATATGGCTCACCATGACGGAATCAAACATCTTTTGCCATTTTCCTGGCATGCTTCAGGACATACAATGATTATTGAGTTTGCAAACAAATCTTCTATTGCAATTTAGAACTAACTGTTTTGGTTGTTCCAAATACATCCCCTTATCCAAAATAATCCATGTAAAACAATTTTAACATCTAGTTGTACTGACAAAACTAGTGCTAACACAACATGAATAGAAACAAGTTTTTAACAACTGGTGAGAAAATTTCATGTAAATAAATACCTTTTAAATACTCTTCTGCTACCAGTCATTCTTTGGACCTTTCATCTTTTACTATGTTTGATTTTATAAAAAGGAGATTCATCAAACATTGTATCTTTGTCCATGATGATTCTATGAGTAGTAGGATCCCACAATCTGCACCCCTTAACATCATCACCATATCAAAGATCTATCTATTTGATTTGGGTCCTACTTAGAGTAATGATAAAAAACATAAGACTCACAACCAAATAATTTCACATTTAAGTAATTACTAGATGACCTATTCATACCTGTTCTTGAATCTTCCTGTCTTTTGCAAACGATGGTGAGCAAGTTACCAGATAACTCAACTACTTATGTCCACAACTATTTCTCCAACTTGGCATTACTGAACATGCCTATTCAATCCTAGCTTCCTTGCAATACTTCCAAGTTCCATGGATATGAACCTAACTTCATCATATATTCTTAAACACGTGATTGACCTACCAACACATCATCCTTTCTACAGACCCACCTTTCTAATTGGACACACTTCTCCACCTCTAGCTTTGCATTCAAACAACTTTGACCAAATACGAACAAACCAAACCATGTAAGCCTTCATCACTTACCTCCAGGACTATTTACAATGGATTTCACCAAGTCTTTTATAGGCTTCATTACATGTAATCCATGGACACAATACCGTGGGATATTAAAAAAACATGGACCCGAAAAACCACATGCTTTGACCTAAAAACCAGATTTAAGTCATTAACTCTTTCACCAAGTCAAGGTTAACCCAACATACATGCCCCCCCACATATTCAATCTACCTAAATCTATGTCTAGAATTTTCATAGGTGATCTGATAAACTAGCGGTACGCATGCCTATCTAGGTATTACAAACATATGCCCATTTACATGCAATCAATAATTTTTACAACTCCAAAGTAAATAATTTTTATTTTATTTTATTTCATGGTGACTCAACCATCACTGCCCTGTACCTCCTATGTGAACACATGTGGTGAGACACAATAGACAAAAAAAAATTCATCAACCATACCTGTAGCAGAATTTTCTTCTTTTGTGGAGCTCTCTTTGAATGCTTGTTGTCTTTTCCAACAATCCTTCTTGAGATGCCCAGATTTTCCACAAAACTAAGATTTTCCCTTGCCCTTACTATATTTTGACTTAGACCTGGTTGTACCTTTCTGACCTTGTCCTTCTTCTGTTGATTGACCTCTGACCACCATTGCTTATATTGTTGAGGTTTCCTTACTGGATCTTCTCCTCATTTCCTCAGACAACAAAGCTTTCACAACAATGTCATAATCAATGGCATCTGTTGAGATAAACGACATAGGTGTGACCAGATGATCCCAAGATTCAGGAAACAAAAATAGTAGTGTAATCACCTTGTCCTCATCTTCGTACGTTACATCCATACTAGATAATTGACAAATCAGAGTATTGAAAAAATTCGAGTGATCATCAATTTTCGTACCTTCTTTTATCCGCAAGTTGTACAACTTCCTCTTCAAGGAGATTTTGTTCATCAAGAACTTTTTTATATACAGACTCTCCAGTCTATTCCACAAACTTGCTATTGTCTCCTCTTCAACAATGTTAAACAACACTTCGTCTATCAAACACAAATGAATGGTACTGAGGGCTCTTGTATCAAGATCTTCCCAGTCCTCATATGTTATTCTTGTTGGTTTCTTTGTCTTTCCAACCAACGCCTTTTGCAATCCTTGTTGCACAAGAACATCTCACATCTTGAGCTTCTATAGCACAAAGCTATTCTTTCCATTGAATTTCTTAATGCCAAACATTAAACTTTGCACTTTCACCATTAACGCAAAAAACTCCCAAACCACTGCTTATAAAACTGAATGTTTTATAATAAAAGAGTATTATTATATTTAAGATTAAACCCAAAATAATATAAAATTTAATAAAAAGGTTTAATTTTTTTTTTATTACAAAGCCTTTTATTAAAAAACATAATCCCTTCCACCCTTTTACCTTTTATTATAAAAATTTCACCTTCTCAAAACCCAACCTTTTATAAAATCTCACCTCCAAGATTTAATAAACGAATCTTCATATTATTTGTCTCATATTTATAATAAGACAAATGTGACCTCATCCACCCACTTTCGTTCAAACTTTAAACACTCACCTTTTAAAGCTCACGACTATGCCATTAAATATCATAACCATGTCAGCATAATAAGACAAGAACTTCATACCATCGATTTTTTAATACCATGCAAATTTTGTTTCTTAAGATCGACACTCCTGAAAGAATGTGGGTGGTGGCAATTTCACAGAATAGCGCACCATGAGTGTGGATGGGGGAGAGATGATTTTTTGGCGCTATGTGGTGCTTGAATTAGGGACGTTGATCCAGGAAAAATTCTTATTTCTGATGTGTGAGAGTGCCAGAGCACCTTTAACAATTCCTAGGGAGCATCGGTGACCTGAAAATCACTCGATCATGGCCTATTCTCTGAGAAAGTATATGGTCGTTTTAGTATGTTGGTATGCTTGTCCTCCAATGTAAAAAACATGTCCAAAGGTTCTTGGGCTCACAGGAGACCTGCACATAATTCTCCTTGGCTCACTTGCAAAACCTGCTCGACCTACTCTGATACCACTTGTTGGGTAGTGAAAGAAAAATAGAGCATAAAAAACCTGAGCATCAACAAGCAAGAGTAAACCAAGAACAACAATCTCACAATTGACACATTGATTTATGTGGAAACCCAATGCAGTAAAAAAACCATGGGAAATGATAATCAGTATTCTTGTTATTCAAAGGAGAATTACAATAGCCATCACATGCATATAACCATCCTCTCCTCACATACACACTGCACTCCATAGTATTGTGTCTTTATCACACACTCTACACACATTTCCCTCTCATCTCTATCGGTATGTTTGTATATATAACATCTCTTAAATTGTTAGACTAACTGTTTATAATTAGATCCACCGGTTACATAATTTGTTCAAAATAGAGTGAATGCATGCACATTCCTGATTTATATGCATGCATGTGCATGTGACCACATGGGAAATTCGTCGGCATGTTTCCAACAATCTCCACCTTGACAACAATTTACTTGATATATCATGCCCTTAATTATATCATCACCTTTTTTGCAAACTAAGAGAAAGCAAACACCATCATAGCTCAACAATTTCTCTAATAATATTGTTGTGTGAACATGCTTGCATGATTTACTCCAGTATGGACCAATATTCCTCCATCACTAACCTATCTAATAAACTGATGCACTTGTCCCATTTTGATATGGTGGACCTTTAGTCAAATGCACAACACTTTGTCCACCACAGAACACCACATCCTGTACCTGTCTAAACTTACCCAATAGATCCTTGCTTCATGCAAGACATAACCTGAGGTAGGTATCCTCTTGTCCAAATCTCATGAATCGTAACCAAAGAATAAATCACTGCAACCACTCTAGGTGATAATTGTGCTTCTATGTTTGAAGCACCCATTTCCATGCTCTTCACCTGGTTTTGCCATGTGTCTACTGGAAACATCAACTGCATGTTAAATGCTGACCATTTCCCATCACAATTATCAAACTTCCTACTACCATATAATACTTGAGACATATAACCGTTTTCTTCTTCATTAGTTAGGACACAAACCTAGAGAAAACTTACAATGGAAAGCCAAAGGGATTTTTATCGGTTTCACATTATTCATATCGAATTTCCTGATTATCTTCACCACATACTTCTGTTGTGATAGCCAAGTTTACCATATTTCTTGTATCAGTGTATTTCCATTCCCAAGATTTATTTTGCTGCTCCCAAATCCTTCATAACAAATGTCCTAACTATTATCGCACAGTTTGTAGTTCAGGTTATAGGCAAAGGGATAAGGATCAAACTAGCATAACAGGAACCTTCCCCACCCAATGTCATTTAATTGTTTATATCATAGTTTTGCTGCATCAAGATGAAATATTCAACTATGAAGTCAACCCTAATTATGTTAGTTATGTTAGTTAGGGTTTCAAAATTGTGTTTTGAAAGTAGTTTTGTACACTAACGCTTCAACATTGGAGATCAAATCAATGCCTTAGGGTATATGGAGTCAAAATATAAGGGCACAAGATCTTGAAAGGATGATGAATCAAAGACTAGAAGGTAGGGTTCTATGGTGTTGCAAAGGCAGGGCCCTAGAATCAAAACCCTAGAGGAAAGAGGCTCACTTCGGTGTTGCTTAAGCAAGGCCTCGTGCTCTTTCCTCCTTCTCTAAATCAACTTGGCAAAATGGCTAGCCTAAAGAATAAGTCTAAGGGACAAAGTGTTGCAAAGGCAAGGCTTTCAAACCCTAGAAGGTGAAAACCCTAGGTGTAGGGAACCTAGGCCTAGGACGTCTCCTTTTTTCAACTTATAACTTCAATGCTAGCTCAGAAGAGACAAGACAAGTGTAGCAAAGGCTAGGCTCTATCTCTTTTCTTCAATGGCTGAAAATCTTTCTCTCTAAGGGGACATGTAACAATGGCCTACTTGTGTGCTTGTTACCTAGGGTTTTAAATCAACAATACAATAAGAAAATGTAAGAAATTACACCTACAACCATTCATTTAAGAAGTTTTGCAAGAAAATTTACTTACATGTCATGAAGAAAAGCACAAGCAAAACCCTAGTTGTAAACCTTCCTTGAGAGAAATGCCATAAATGCCAAAAAATATCCTTCCAATAACAAGTGTGCCTCACTTTAGACAACAAATTTACCCAAGAAGGGCGAAAAAATTAGATCTCACTTGTGTGAGTGAAGTGTGTTTTATGTCAAAATGAGGGAAAACATCCTCAATTTATATCATCCAATGACCCTTAATTAAAAATTAGGTCATTAAAACAACCGACAAGGATGATAACTAAAAATCATATTGTTTTACATTAAACTGCCTAAAGAAAACCCTAAATGAGCATTAAGCAGGACGTCTAGCCACTCTGAGGGAGACATTGGCCCTTTTAGGGAAAATCTCAACACTAGAAGACAAACGTTGGCCCTCTCTGGGCCTCCAAACTCTGCCACACGTGCCAAACTGCCCTGTAAAGCTGTCGTACGCTGGGGGTGACGTCAGGGATCTCTGGAGGACGTCCTGGGTCAACAGAGGGACACGTTCCACTTGTAGTGGGTCAACCCCCTAGGGCTGGGCTCAACCAAGGCATCCTGGATGAAAATGTCCTTCTTCTTCTCTCGTGAAAAGGCTCGACCAATCACTGTCCTATCTCTGCTCCTAATGAAGTCCCAACAACCATCTGATGGGCTCTTCAACCCCATGGAGGTTCAAACTAATCATCTCCCCATGTGTACCATTCCACTTGGTACCTGTCCATTGGGTATGGTCCTGCACATCAAAAACTTCGCCCTCCATGGGCTCATTAGTCCTCGGGATCATAGCAATGTCAATCATATTTCATCATTAATTTTATCAAATGCATGCATAAAACCCCTAGCATATCATCTAATGGCTCAAAGACATTACAATGACCTACTATACAAAGCCAAAGATAAAGACAAAGTGCCCTATTGGGCCAGCATTCATAAGAAGAAGAAAGTTCCCAAAGGATATCATCTGAGCCATGTAACGCGAGGTGGTGTGGTCAAAGGATGTTCAGACATAGTGGATGACAAGGGTGATATTATCTGTGGGTGCCTTTGTAGGAGGTGAGCTGTACCTGTCATGGATGCAATTCTTTCCAAGGCCTTTATTGCCTTTATTATTTCTTTTATTCATTGCTTTTTCTTTCTTTTTATTTCAAGGTCTAACCAGAGGACACTGCCTTGGCGTGGTGACCAGAGCTGACAGTGTTACCCATGAGCAATTTCATAGAAATGATAAGGTTGGCTCGCGATGAGACCCCCTTTCCCTTGGCCATGCAACCAAAGGTCACTGCCCTGGCGTGGTAACCAGATAATGGCAATTTCATATTGCTAGGTACATATGAACATAATGGGTTGGTTCGTGATGAGACCCCCCATCCTCTTGGCTAGGTATTTTTTTTTTTTTTTCTTCGGGTCCCTCTTGTTTCTTATCAAGAGGATTTTTATTACCTTGTCAGGGATCCCTGGGCGAGGCATCTCTAGGTTTTATTTTTTTATGGATTTTATCTTTTACCAGCTGCTTTTACCCCTTGGGCCTTTAGCCTCTTCTTCCCACAAAATAAAGTGTAACCCCACAAATAGGTCATCCTAATGTCCGGACTAGGGGAATGGGATATACGAATGGGAGATAAGATGTAAAATGATAACATGGTGGGAGTGAACGATGGCTCTTCAAACCCCCCCTGGTGGCTAACCAAAACCTATGGATACAAGCTTGCTAGGGCACCCCGTTAATTTCCCCAACCATGGTCAAGTGGGTTAGTGTAAGATCCAAGTAGTCGTCAGAAATGAAAGGAATCTGATGCATATATATGAAAGTTATAATGATCAAACATGACACATACCATGAGACCTGGACCAATTACCTCATGGAGCAAGAGTCTTCTCTGATGCAATTCCAAGCCGAAGGTGATGGATGTTGTTGTTCTTGACAGGACAGGTCTGATGAAGAAAAAGAAAGATGGGCCATCTAGGGCCATGCTTAGGTCAATCCTTCTCTCGAAACTCCATGTCCAGGACCTGTGGGCCTCGAGACATGATCTCCTAGTTATCCCTAGAAATTGGGGATAACATCTGGCTCCAACTCGGGGACATGTGCTCACCGTAGAGCGCATGAGAACCTCAACATCTCTAGCATAAACCTGCAGACCTGCTCACACTCGAAAAGGGCATTAGTAACAAAGGTGGGGTGGTATTTCCACCCCCAAAAATATAATATATATATATATATATATATATATATATATATATGACTGAAATAAAACAATCAATATGCATGTGAGGAAAACAAACTAGTATGAAATGCAAATGGTATAATACACGAAAAATGCCTACCTACCTATACTTACCTGTGCAGTCATGTCCCACCACCTTGGTGGGGTTTGAGGAGGCATCCGCTAATGGGTAATGGGTGCCTTCTTCCTTCCAAAGTGGACAAATAGTACGAGTTACCAACTGATTCCATTCTGACTTTGAAAGGTCCGAGCCATGATTGCATACTTCCTCTCACATTAGTTGGCTCTCCCTTCTGAGTATCCCACATCCATACCAAATATCCCTCCTTGTATTTCCTGATGTTGTGTTTGGTTGTTCCTTGAACAACCCTGGTGTACTATACTGAGGGAGGTGGGTGGGCTTCTGGTGTAAAAACTTCTTGTTGAGATGGATGGATTTGCACGTCCTCTTCATCCTTTTTCCTTTTTAATATCTTCACCATCCCAACCTCTTTGTTCTAAAATTCATCTAGAAGTTGTTGGTATTCTTCTCTCTTGGGCCACTCAATTTGGTCAAACTCTTCCTCTGTTGCAAAGGGCATATCTTCCAAAGAATATTCTTGAAGAGTTTGTATCACATCTTTCTGCGCTTTATTCACGGAAGGAATGACATCTTGTACGTGATTTCTAGTTATTGGCACATTGAGTAAACGTCTAGTCATCCCATCTTTCAAAGGTAACCGCAAAAAGGTGAGATCCATTTCAAGGGACCCGCCTATCATTGCACCAAACTTTCTAGACAACAACATTCCCCACATGTCCGGAACATCAACCACTATAATATCTATGTGGACTGTCTTCTCAGGGAATTCTTTCAATTGTACTTCGTCGTTTTCAACCACACCATGTGTGGGTATTGCTTTGGATTCAAATCCACACACATTTTTGTAAGGCCTAGTGACCTTCAAACCCATTTGCTGCATGACTTTAAGAGACATCATATTTGCACCAACACCCATATCTAGCATGCAATTGTTAAGGTATTTGTTGTTCATCATAAGAGTCATGAAGAAAGGTGGGTTTTCGCCATACTAGATCCTGAAGTGATCATCTTGCAACATAATTGGGGGGTCCATAGGCTCAGCTGTTCCCAAAAAGAAGGTATTAAAGTGTTCTTTAATAGAGGGGATCTTAATTGCTTCTTTTAAGGGAATGTTTACATGCATCTTTGACAAGGCTCCTTCAAAGTCAAAATCAAGGGTAACCTTATCAGTTTTGGATGTCTTGGGAGGAAGAACCTCAGGAGATTTCGACTGATCAGTGGTAGGTTGTTTTGGATTCTTTCTCCTGTATACTTGGAATTCTTTCTTTTTTATCTTTTCTCGTGATTCCTGGTCCAAGTTGTTTATTATTTCCATTCTTGCCGCTCTTGCTACTTCCTTCAGGGCCTACTAATGTTCCATATATTTAAGTGAGGAAGATTCATAAAGCAGTCCAGATTGTTGACTTGTTGCTGGCTGGTGTTATAAGGAAATTCATTCTCCCAATGTGCTTCACTGCATTCTAGGCACCAAGGATTTTCATCAACGACGTTTGTAGGTGCCAGAGTATTTGGAACTTCATTTTCATTCTTTGGCTTGTAGGTTTGGTTCCCTTTCTGGAATTGCCCTTTGAATGGAGGTCTAGGTGTCTGTGTCTGGGACTTTTCAAGTCTAATGATCCGGTTCATCATTTCTTCTTGATTCTTCATGATGCTGTCCACGAAAGCTTGTAGCTTACTGATATTGGTGCATAGATCTGAAGTAGGCTCAACATTGTGTACCACTTTCTGCTTGGTGTTTATTCTCCCCCTAGGGTTAGCAAAGGGCTCAATTTTGGATGAAAGGAGATTTCCTTCTATCTTGGTATCGAGCTCTTGGGATTCTTGAATGGATTGAGGGTCTTTGTCTCTAAGAAGATACCCTAATTGGCCACTGAAAGATCTGGTATAAATGTGAACAAGATAATCATCTTTCGGATGATGGCTTGGGGGAATTCATTAGAGTAATGCTTCGAATCTGGTGTGAATTTCCTGGATAGACTCATTCTCATGCTTGTCAAGGCTATCTAGTTAGGTGAGCATGATGTTAGGGTCTTCTTTGATGCTCCACCTTCTGAGGAAGATTTTCTCAAGTCTATCCATGGTTTTGATGCTTCCATCAGGAAGACTAAGATACCAACCTCTTGCAGCATCATAAAGGGTAGCAGAGAATAACTTCATAACCAAGTCCTTAGCATCATCACTAATGGGTTGAAGCTGAAAAAATGCCCAAAAGTTACTCATATGCTCTTCGGCACTAGTGGCATCAGTGCTTGTAAACTTAGGCAACCACTTCTCATATTTGGGTGGCATTTTCCTAGGGTAGCCAGGTATGGCTGACATGTCTAATGGCTTGAACATAGTAGATGACCATTTCCTTTGATTGTTAACTGGGTTTGTAGTACCGGTCTAAGAGGTAGACATGTTTAAATGAAGTCTCTTTCCAAAAAGTGACTTGACAACAGGTGAATTCAAAGGAGGTTTCCTTCTGAAGGCTAAAGGTGGATTATTGAATCTCCTTTTGGTTTGTGGAGTCGCTAGATAGTTTTCCTAAAACTATCAAAGAATAGGGGAATAAATTCTGGTGGAGTCGCTAGGTAAGCTTTGTAAAAGAAAGGTCTTTGAGGCAAGGCTTACCAAAAGATTTTTCGTTGAGGAAGATTGACTTAGTGTTCCCCAGCAACGACACCAAAATGTTATCGCACAGTTTGTAGTTCAGGTTATAGGCTAAGGGATAAGGATCAAACTGGTGTAACAATAACCTTCCCCACCCAATGTCACCTCGATTAGGGAGGTTAGCCCAAGGGAGGTTAGCCCAAGGGAGACGTCCCCGGTAACCTGGGGTTTGAAGAGGCATAAAGTATAAGGTCAAGTTTTAGAGTTCCCTCCTCACAGGTTACCACCAATGTCAGACAGTTCGGCTAATCAGCCAATAAAAGAAGTGTATGCCCTGTTGAAAACACCTGCCCAGAACAAAACAATAGCAACAAAATATATATATTTGCAGGCTATAACTCAAAGGGTTAGTACTTCATTGACTATATGATATCATTTAATAAGCAATTGTAAAGCAATAGATATAGAATGAAGTCAACGTTTTGTTAATTAGCTATGAAAGATCATCAATTCATCAATATCTACCAAGATGACTAAGCCAATAATGTGTCCAATTAACAATTTACTTAACAAATGCTTCAAATCATCATTTAATTGCTTATATCACAATTTTGTTGCATCAAGATGAAATATTCAACTATGATGTCAGCCCTAATTAGGTTAGTTATGTTAGTTAGGGTTTCAAAATTGTGTTTTGAAAGTAGTTTTGTACATTAAAGCTTCAATGTTGGAGATCAAATCAGTGCCTTAGGGTATATGGATTCAAAAGATAAGGGCACAAGATTTTGAAAGGATGATGACTCAAAGACTAGAAGGTAGGGTTCTATGGTGCTGCAAAGGTAGGGCCCTAGAATCAAAACCCTAGAGGAAAGAGCCTCACTCCGGTGTTGCTTAAGCAAGGCCTCGTGCTCTTTCCTCCTTCTCTAAATCAAATTGGCAAAATGGCTAGCCTAAAGAATAAGTCTAAGGGAGAAAGTGTTGCAAAGGAAAGGATTTCAAACCCTAGAAGGTGAAAACCCTAGGTGTGGGGAACCTAGGCCTAGGACATCTCCTTTTTTCAACTTATAACTTCAATGCTAGCTCAGAAGAGACAAGACAAGTGTAGCAAAGGCGAAGCTCTATCTCTTTTCTTCAATGGCTGAAAATCTTTCTCTCTAAGGGGACATGTAACAATGACCTACTTGTGTGCTTGTTACCTAGGATTTTAAATCAGCAATACAATAAGAAAATGTAAGAAATTACACCTACAACCATTCATTTAAGAAGTTTTGCAAGAAAATTTACTTACATGTCATGAAGAAAAGCACAAGAAAAACCCTAGTTGTAAATCTTCCTTGAGAGAAATGCCATAAATGCCAAAAATTATCCTTCCAACAACAAGTGCGCCTCACTTTAGACAACAAGTTTACCCAAGAAGGGCGTAGAAATCAGATCTCACTTGTGTGAGTGAAGTATGTTTTATGTCAAAATGAGGGAAAACATCCTCAATTTATATCATCCAATGACCCTTAATTAAAAATTAGGTCATTAAAACAGCCAAGGCTGATAACTAAAAATCATACTATTTTACATTAAACTGCCTAAAGAAAACCCTAAATGAGCAGTAAGCAGGACGTCTATCCCCTTTGAGGGAGACGTTGTCCCTTTTAGGGAAAATCTCAGCACTAGAAGACAAACGTTGGCCCTCTCTAGGCCTCCAAACTCTTCCACACGTGACAAACTACCTTGTAAAGCTGCCACATGCTAGGGGTGACGTCAAGGATCTCTGGAGGACATCCTGGGTCAAAAGAGGGACACGTTCCACCTACAGTGGGTCAACCCCCTAGGGCTGGGCTCAACCAAGGTGTCCTGGATGAAAACGTCCTTCTTCTTCTCTCGTGCAAAGGCTAGACCAATCACTATCCTGTCTCTACTCTTGATGAGGTCCCAACAACCATCCGATGGGATCTTCAGCCCCATGGAGGTCCGAACTAATCATCTCCCCATGTGTACCGGTCCACTTGGTACCTGTCCATTGGGTATGGTCCTGTACATCAAAAACTTCGCCCTCCATGGGCTCATTAGTCCTCGGGATCATAGCAATGTCAATCATATTTCATCATTAATTTTATCAAATGCATGCATAAAACCCCTAGCATATCATCTAATAGCTCAAAGACATTACACTGACCTACTATACAAAGATGAAGATAAAGACAAAGTGCCCTATTGGGCCAACATCCATAAGAATAAGAAAGTTCCCAAAAGATATCATCCAAGCCATGTAATGCGAAGTGGTGTGGTCAAAGGATGTCCAGACATAGTGTAAGACAAGGGTGATATTATCCATGGGTGCCTTGGTAGGAGGCGAGTTGTACCTGTCATGGATGCAATTCTTTCCAAGGTCTTTATTACCTTTATTGTTTCTTTTATTCATTTCTTTTTCTTTCTTTTTATTTCAAGGTCTAACCAGAGGACACTGCCTTGGCGTGCTGACTAGAGCTGACAGTGTTACCCACGAGCACTTTCACATAAATGATAAGGCTGGCTCGCGATGAGACCCCCTTTCCCTTGGCCATGCAGCCAAAGGTCACTGCCCTAGCATGGTAACCAGATAATGGCAATGTCATACTGCTAGGTACCTATGAACATAATGGGCTAGCTCGTGATGAGACCCCCCATCCTCTTGGCTAGGTCTTGTTTTATTATTTTTCTTTGGGTCCCTCTTGTTTCTTATCGAGAGGCTTTTTATTGCCTTCTCGGGGATCCTTGGGCGAGGCATCTCTAGGTTTTATTTTTTTATGGCTTTTATCTTTTACCAGCTGCTTTTACCCACTGGGCCTTTAGCGCCTTCTTCCCACAAGATAAAGTGTAACCCCACAAATAGGTCATCCTAATGTCCGGACTAGGGGAATGGGATATATGAATGGGAGATAATATGTAAAATGATAATATGGTGGGAGTGGACGATGGCTCTTCAAAAACCCCCTTGGTGGCTAACCAAAACCTATGGATACAAGCTTGCTAGGGCACCCCGTTAATTTCCCCAACCATGGTCAAGTGGGTTAGTGTAAGATCCATGGAGTCGCTAGAATTGAAAGGAATCTGATGCATATATCTGAAAGTTATAATGATCAAACATGACACATACCATGATACCTGGACCAATTACCTCATGGAGCAAGAGTCTTCTCTGATGCAAGTCCAGGCCGAAGGTGATGGATGTTGCTGCTGTTGACAGGATAGGTATGATGAAGAAAAAGAGAGATGGGCCATCCAGGGCCATGCTTAGGTCAATCTTGCTCTCGGTACCCCATGTCCAGGACCTGTGGGCCTTGAGACATGATCTCCTTGTTATCCCTAGAAATCAAGGATAACACTAACCAACTGAGTCAACTTGTTGATCTCAAACATGCATGTGCTTTCTGCAAGCATAACATTGACTGCCAAGGTAATAAATATACCATAAATGCAATGGTTATACTGACTTCTTGTAAAAGATGGCTCACCATGAAGGAATCAAACATCTTGTACTATTTTCCTGGCATGCTTCAGGCATACAATGATTCTTGATTTTGCAAACAAATCTTTTGTTGCAATTCTGAACTAATCGTTCTGGTTGTTCCAAATATATCCTATTGTCCAAAAAACTCCATGTAAAATAGCTTTAACATCTAGCTATACTAACAAAACTAGTGCTAACACAACATGAATAGAAACAAGATTTTAACAACTGATGAGAGACTTTCATGGAAATCAATACCTTCCAAATACCCTTCTTCTACCCGTCATGCTTTGGGCCTTTCATCTTTTACTATGTCTAATTTTATAAAAAGGAGATTCATCAAACACTACATCTATGTCCATGATGATTATGTGGGTAGTAGGATCGCACAGTTTGCACCCCTTAACATCATCACCATATCAAAGATCTACATATTTGATATGGGTCCTCATAATTCCGCGTTAACTCTTTTCTCTGTCCTGTGCTTCTTTCAAGTTCTGTTGTACCTTTCTTACCATGTTCCCCATTTCTTGGAGCATTTCTGGTCCGACCATGAGTCTTTCATCTGGGTTATCCCAGCTAATTGGAGTCGTACACTTTCTATCGTACAGTATTTCGAAAGGGATCAACTTAGCTGAAGTTTAGTACCCATTGTTATATGCAAATTCTACCAAGTGCAGATAGTCTTCCCACTTGTTCAGTTTTGTTCTTACGCACATGCAGAGCATATCCTCTATGATCTTGTTTGTCCTTTCGGTCTATCCATCCGTTTGTGGATGATAACTCGTACTGAAATTCAAGTTAGTATTTAGCCCTGCAAACAATTCCTTCCAAAAAGCGGATGTGAATTTTACATCTCTATCCGAAATCACCATTTTAGGAATACCATGCAGTCTAAAAATTTCTTTCATGAATATTTCAGCAACGTTTATAGCTTTAAAAGTAGACTTTACAGGAATAAAGTGTGCAGACTTACTGAGTTTATCAATTACAATCATGATAGAATCATTCTGTCTCTGAGTTTTAGGAAAACCTGTTATAAAATCTAGCGATATGGTCTCCCATTTCCATTCTGGTACTGGTAATGGCTGTAATAGGCCGACTGGATGCTGATGCTCAGCCTTAACCTGTTGACAATCTTGGCACCTAGCCAAGTAATTTGTTGTTTCAACCTTCATATTGGGCCAGTAAAATAGTTTTCTAAGTGCTGTGATTCTTTTCTGGTAACCTGGATGGCCAGAATACGGTTTCTTATGCACTTCGTTTATAACTGTTAATTTTAACTTTGTTGAATCTGGTATGTAAAGTCTGTTTTTAAATCGTAATAGTCCCTTCTTTTCGATACTTAGATCTTATTTATATGAGTTTGCGGTACTGTCCTGTAATTCTGCCATTATTTTAGTGTAATTTTCATCGTTAATACCTATCGTCCTTATCCTTTGTTCCAGATCATTTTCTACCTTGCTGATATTTATTTCAAATAACCCATGGACTCTTCTGCTTAACACGTCTGCTACCTTATTTTCCTTACATTTGATGTGTCTGACATCGAAGTCGAATTCGCTCAAGAAGGTTAGCCACCTTGATTGTCTTGCATTAAGATCTGGTTGGTTAAACAAATATTTCACCCCACTATTATCTGTTAATAGTAGGAATTTTCTGCCTATTATGTAGTGTCGCCACATTTTTAAGGCATGTATTACCGCTGCCAATTCTAAGTCATGAGTGACATAATTTCGCTCGTGTTCTTTTAATTTTTGGTACTCATAAAAAATAACATTTCCTTCCTAAGTTAGGACACCACCTAGTCCCTCTTTACTTGCATCAACACATACGGTGAAATATTTATCTGGGTCTGCTACCTTTAATATGGGTGCAGTTGTCAGTAATTCCTTCAGTTTGTTAAAACTGTTTTGACACTTCTCTGACCAGTTGAACTTGGTCCCTTTCTTTTTTAATGCCATGATAGGGTAGGCTATCTTGGAAAAACCTTCTATGAATCTGCAGTAATATCCGGTGATTCCCATGAATGACCGGATATCCACTACATCCTTAGGTACTGGCCATTCCATAATGGATTTTATCTTCTCTGGGTCTACAACAATGCCTTCTGCTGAAATTACATGTCCTAGATATTGTATTTCCTTTTGATAAAAGTCACACTTGTCAAATTTGGCATACATCTTGTGTTTCCTTAACGTTTTCATAATGGTTCTTAAGTGTTCCTCATGTTCTTCCTCCGTTCTAGAATAGACTAGAATATCGTCGATAAATACTACCACGAACTTGTCCAAGTACTGACTGAAAATACTATTCATCAGGCACATAAACATGGCTGGTGCGTTAGTGAGTCCAAAAGGTATGACTATGAACTCATAGTGTCCATATCTTATTCAAAAATATGTTTTGTTTATGTCCTCATCTTTTATCCAAACTTGATGATAACCAGATCATAAATCCAACTTTGAGAAGATCTTGGCCCCACCTACTTGATCGAATAGATCATTTATCCTTGGTAAGGGGTATTTATTCTTAATAGTCACTTTGTTCAGCTGTCTATAATCGATACATAGTCTTAGAGTACTGTCTTTATTTTTCACAAAGAGGACTGGTGCCCCCCAAGGTGAGACACTCGGTTTGATATACTCTTTGTCCAACAATTCCTATAATTGTATTTTTAATTCTGTCATTTCTGGTAGACTCATTCGGTAAGGCGCTTTTGAGATAGGGGCTGAACCGGGTAGTAGGTCTATGGAGAAGTTTATTTCCCTTCTAGGAGGTAATTCTGGTATTCCATCCACAAACATGTCCTTGAATTCACGTAGAACAACAAAGTCTTGTAGCTTTGGATTATCTTCTTTTTCTAATAGATTAGTCACTTGGATGGCATAAACTTGACATCCCTTCCTCATACATTTCTTTAGTTGCATCGCTGAAACTTGTTTGACTGATACCGGTTTTGGTATACCTTGGGCAGTTCTGGTAATGCCAGAATCATATTTATAGCTAAGTATCTTTGTATAAAAATCTAATATTGCTTTGTGTTGTTCCAACCAATCCATCCCAATAATCATATCATAAGATCCTAGTGGTCGGATGTTCAGATTGGTCCTTATAGTTTGACCATCTAAGATGAACTCAAAATTGGAAATAAAGTCAACTACTTTCCTTTTAGTACCTGTCGCTAGTTTCACAAGCCATGATTTTGCATGCTTCAGTCTCTTAAGTTTATTTGACTCTACTACATTCAGAGAAATATAACTTAATGTTTCTCCAGGGTTAATTAAAACATAAATTCGAGTGTCATGGATTTTACCTTCGATTTCTACCACCAAGGACTAGTGGTCAGCTTGTCGACCATCAATGGCTGCATTTATCCAATGTAGGCTCCTACCCACATCTCCCACCGTCGAGGCTTATTGTAGATTATGAACAACAATCCTGTTTGCTGAAATCAAACGTGGACAGTTCCTCCTTAGATGAGGTTCTCCACATTCCCAACACTTTAGTGGCTCGCAGGAGTTGTCCCCAAACTTCTTCGTTCCCAGGTTTACCGGTTTACCGCCGCTCTGCGTAATCGGATGATTGAAGTGATAATCTTTTCTCGGAAAACTTATTACCGCATTCCGATAAGGAGCTGGCTGGTATCCCTTCTTTCGCTAGTTCATTCGATCTTTCTTCTTATCCTTCCAGGGTTTGGGAAACTCAACCCGCTGTTTATACTGATCATAGCACATTCGTGCTTTCCTGATTACCTCACTCAAGGATTTGGGGTTGTCAAACTCAATCCTGACCCTGTAGGACTATGGTAAGAAACTTAAGAATCGTTGGATTTTTACCTTATCCTCCCGGATGTATGGTACGAACCTTAATAGTTCCAGAAATTTATTTATAAGGTCCTCCATCGTCATCTATCCGAGTCGTAACTCGTAAATTTCTTTCATCTTCCTTTCATAATAATTTTTAGAAAGGTATTATTTCTTGAAGTACTTCTTAAAGTCAGACCATTCCAACTGTTTCTCCTTAAGGTCCCTGGCGAATTTCAGGTCTTGCCACCAAATACTGGCATTCCCTTTCAGATTGTAGATTGCCATCCTGATTTTCATGTTGCTGGAATAGTTGTAGATATGAAAGTATTTTTTGATGTCCAACAACCATGCCTCTGCTTCTTCTCCTATCCTAGATTCTCCACCAAAGGTGGATGGTTTAATCTTTTTAAATTCTCCTTCAAGGTGATCTACTTGTTTTCTTTTTCTGTCTGATTTAGTTCTATCTTCAGTTGGAGGTGTTCCTTCAGACGAACTGTCTCCTTTTTCCATTTCTGGTCTTGAGTTTTTGGAGGCTCTCTTACTGACTTCTTCGTCGTTGTTATTGTCCTTTGGGATTTTCTTGGTCACTATACTGCGCAACATGACTTCATTTATTTCTTGCTGTTCCTACTGTGCCTTTTTCAATTTTTCATTGTCGGCTTTAAAAATCTATAGTTCAACAATAAGATTCCTCATTGTTTCCAACACTTTTGTGGGTGATCTTCCATCACTGTTCTTCCTTGTATCTCCAGGAGGTCTTTGCTGCGAATTTTTTCACATCCTCTTTTCTGCATCATCCTAAGCTGCCATAATTAACTCAAAATAGAAAGAGCTTTCTGTTTGTAACCAAAAGTTTTTTATTAGTTTTACATAATGAAGAAAATATATTAAGCAGCTAAAGTGGCCCTGTTCATTCCCAACATTGTAACCTGGCTCTGATACCATATGTAATGAACCTCATTATCACACAACAATTTTTTTTTTTTTTTTTTTTGCTATTTCCTTTTAATAACAAAATGTATAAACTTATTATAGGATTGGTTCAAATTCTGTTCGTAAAAAGGATCTTAAAGGGGAAAAATTCCTAAGTTCTACCTATCATAAGAGGTCTCTCTCGTTTCAAATCCATTTACCCCTTTGTATAATGGATCATATGAAAAAAAGGGTCTCATAAATCCTGCTACGATTTACTCAAACAAAAACATAAGACTTCTAATATTTGCGTGCATGTATATCTAATTAAAAATTGAATCTAGGCGACTTTACTTGGTTTCCCCACCATACGATTCATCGATTCGGGTTTTATTACCAGATAGCTAACCTATCTACTATGTCGCGATTAAATTTAATGTTCTTAGTACCAGGGTTGATTTGTGAATCAGTTACTTACCTCCATATTCCAATGGGCATTCCACCACGAGGATCAGACTGTTGATTCACGCTAATCTTGAGGAAATACAATGGGTTTTACTCTTAACATAATACTTATTAAATGGGAGGAATGATTCTCTGTCTAGCAGTTAAGACTCCGTAAGTTTCATTAAAGGTGGTCTGCGAGTTCCAGTGGAAAATATTGGGCTCTTTACCCAATATGGCATACTGTCTCTGACACTGTCACATGGCCACCTACCCTCCGTTCCCTCCACAATTACTCCGAGATGATAGGATATCGATTAGGGTTGAAGTGGTTTCATGATTGTCATTGTAGAGTTCTGTGAGGCGGTCCTATGAACCAACCTTGGAGGCACAGAGTATTTCCATGGTAGCCGCTCCCGAATTGTAATAGTTGGTGCGGTCCTTACCCCTGGTAAGTGTTTGTCTCAATACTCATTGCTTGTAGGTTGTTTAAAAGAGATAATGCATTCCCGACTTCTTTTGTATTGTTTCTGAAGTTACCCTAAATCCTGGAGGGGGAAATTCCTTTGAATTGATCTCCATTTTTCGTCTTTTGGTTTTAAGGGAGTATATTTATTTGTTTCCTATTCAGTGTTGGAAAAAGGGTTTCATAACCTCCCAGTTTATTTCATATGAATTTATCTCTGTTTTCGCCCTTCTGGTTTTAGGGAGAGTATATCCGTTGGTTTTCTTGTTTAAACTTTGGGAGAAATGGTTTCATAACCTCCCCATTTATGTCCTATGTCGAATCCTTTGATTTTTGTCGAGGCTTAAGGCTTCTGTAGGGCTTTAAATAGTTCCAATCATGATATTCTTTCGCAATGCTTCCAATATTATTTGCAGTAGGTAATATCATCCTCGTGTTCTATCCGATTTGGTTAAATAGTTGGAACAAATCGTTGTAATGTTTGAAATGCATAAGACTACTCGATGTGATCCGGTTCTGGGCAGTTATGTGTGGTTTTCTAATTCGGTATGAACAATATATTCCATGATAGTGTAGGTCTGGTTACATCCTTTAAAAGATAACTGTTACTGTCTATTTCTGTCTTTTTCCTTGTTATGGAGTCATTACTTGCTGTGTATGCACCTCCTCCTTGTAAGATTTCTTCGTTTCAGGGCTTGTATAATTCACTAATGATGGGCCCTGTTTTGATACGAGGGTACCCATCAACAAATTAATACACTATCCACCTTCAACCAGGTGTCTATCCAGTTGGGAAAAGTGACAAGGAAACAAGAGAGCTATGCCAGCCTATCGAACATAAGTTAAGTAAGATCACATAATATTTCCTTACTGACTGTTATCAATTATGTTGGTATTTCATCATTTTTATCCATGTTTACTGATAATTAAACGTTACTTCTTCAAGGCTTTTCGTCTACCTATGGATTTTGGATGTTAGGTTCCCACTTTCGGTGCAAAAGGTATTTGAGTTCCTTTGTAGGCCTTCCCAAAATTTCAAGAGTGCAAGGGCACGGTCTCTTCCTGGATTTTCTAGATGTTTGATATAGTTTTGTTCTATTGCCTTCAATGGTTGGGATGAGGAGGTCCTCCAGTTGCTTCTTGGTCCGACTTCTATGTATAACTATTATTATACAAGACTTTATTTCGATTGAATAATGTACTGCATTGGATATTTTTATCCCAATCGTTCCTCTATTTAGTCTCATCCTAACTTGTAAATTTATTTATCGTTACTATCGTTTAGAATGTATTCGGCTACATATGTTTACACAGTCCGAAATCCCGTCCGGTATGGTATAAAAGGAACCTGAAGAAATTTTGGGGTTTAACTTGTTGTAAGGACTCTATTACACAGAAACTTCATATTATAATTAAATTTAGATTATAAGTCTCCTCATATGATTTGTCTTGTTTTTCCTTTGGGATTATTGCTGCACAATATGGCTCTGTGTTTTTCCCCTTCCGGGATTTGGAAAAGATCTCTTCCTTACTCTCGACTTACGGCTCAACATAAAATTTTGACAGTCCAGTTGACTACTATTTCCCTTATGAATTTGTTACTATTAGTATATCATAATTCCTAGAATGGGTTTTATTCCTTTATTCCTATAGTTCGTGGAAATTCAGATAAACAATCGATAGGGTTAGATTTGTTCAACATTAATTTTCAACACATCTAAGACATAGTTGACTAAACCTGGTCATTTTCGATTCAACACTAATACTTGTTGATCTATATATATATATATATTTACTATAATTTTTATTGTAATGGAGTCTTGAACCTTTCATAATTATTTCTTACGTCTATACATATATATATATATATATATGTGTGTGTGTGTGTGTGTGTGTGTGTGTGTGTGTGTGTGTGTGTGTCTTGTTCCCTGACTGTGTTTTAACCAGTTTACTTCATTTTCAAAGTATCACTTGTGCAGAACCCCTATTGCATACTGTGTATTTGTTGGTAGTTTTAACTGTGCATGTTCTATATGCAAATCAAGAATAATTTCCGTGTTACAGGTTGAATTTACTTTGAAACCTGAACTTATGTGTTCATTATTGGAGGCTCGTTGTGTACTATAAATACCTACAGGAAGTATCGTTCAGCATAGATATTGAGATGTTCGACCTTAATCACATCACACAAACAATTAAGATTTTCCTTACTTAATAGAATGAATCAAAAGTAAAGTGCAGTCAGTAATTTATCTCGTTATGAAGGTAAAATTTTCTGCAGAACTCCTCTTACTAGTGAAATACTCAATGAACTTAGCATTCACACAACACTCTGTCTCAATAAAACAAATCCATTCCTAGCTAAAGATGAGGAAGTATTTAGTAGGTCCTTCCCTTCCATAACATTCGACCAGAATTTATTCATAGCAAACCAATTACAGAACATAGCAATTACCCAGAATTTATTCATAGTAGCAAATTACAGGACATAGCAATTACCCAGAATTTATTCATAGCAGCAAATTACAGGACATAGCAATTACCCAGAATTTATTCATAGCAGCAAACAAATTGCAGAACATAACATTTAACGAGAGAGAGGTAGAATAGCATATTTGAATCAAATTGCAGGCAGACAAAGGGAACAACCACGTTCCTCCCAACCGTAGAATAGGCCAGCCAAAATCACTTGCCCGATTCATCCCCTAGCCTGACCATGAATCCATGAGGGTGAACATGAAATCTCCTCTTCAACAATGTCCTTCAATTCAGTAGATCCCTCTTGCCTCACACTCATTTAGTGTTCATAACAACAAGGAAAAAAAATCATTAGTCTCTTTCCCAGCATACTTGGCAGTGTCCTGCCTCCTCACATATGCTTATTTATCAATTTGCCTAGGTCTTTTTCTCCTCCCTTGGGAATTTTTGTAGCTTTCTAAATCCCTGATTTTCAGGGGCTGCCAATGGCCAAATCACTGATTTTCCACTTGTAAAAATCAGCCTAGAGGTAGTTCCAACATGTTCCCCTCTCATGGAGTCATGGTCAACTAAAATTTAACATGGTTGTTCCATTTGTCCCCTGCAATCAATATAAAATATTCTGTTCTCATACAAGTGTCATAGTCAAATAGTTAGTTGGGACAAATCAAATCTTTGCCTAACAGTCATAATTATTTATTACAATTATTAAATTCAAAATTCAGAATTGCCATAAATGGCAAAAATTTTCCAATTTCAAATTTACTAAAAATGGAATAAATTTCCAGCAAATTTAAATTCCAAAAATATTTTTTTATTTTTGGGGATGTCACATAGTGCTTGTTTGTTTATAGATTATCTTGCATTTTAGTTTTCTTTTTGGTTTACTTTCTTTCTTGCTCATATATTGCTAAGTTTACCCTAGTGACTAAGATCTAAATAACACTTAATCTAACCAAGATAAGATAACTAATAACCTACCTAGTTGGGTGAGGAACCCCCAAAGAGGTAAGGCTAAGTGTGAATCTTTATTTTCTCATGTGATGTGATTGATCTAAATGATTTAATGTTCTTGATGTTTATGCTTTAGATCTAATCTCATATCTCAAGCCCATTGGGCAACACACTTAAATTTTCTTATCTAGATCTTGCTTAGTTTGTTTCCTTTTTCAAGCTCTTAATCTCTATTAAGCACACATTTTACTTTCATGCTTAATACATCTTAAAGTGCTTAATCAATAAGTGGTTATTGTGTTCATTGCTTAATATCTCTTAATAGCCATGTCTTGGGCTTGAGTTTTCTTGAATGGTTAACTTGGCAAATATTTAAATTTTCTTCTTCATCTCATAAGGCAAGATGTTCTTGCCATTGAATCTATTGTCTCTAATCAATTAATGTGATGTGCATGTGATAAATCTATCTATCTCTTTCAACCATTTATCTTTATTTTCTTCTTATGTGTTGATATATCTCATTGTTAAAGCTTAAGTAACACATTTTTGAGCAAGTTCAATTTCGGTCATCTCATTATTTTGCATATTAAAAGTACTTTAAAACTCTCAAAACACTCTTTAAATCACCTAAAAGTCTACCTAACTGTTATATTTACTTAATAGACTATTTTAGGGTACCTTAGACCACCATCTCCACCATCTAAAACGAGTTTGAGGAAAACAACGAAGGGTAGTAGCAGGGGACTGTCCCGTGGCGCTCCAAGTGGGTGTCCTCTCCAGGAAGTACTCTTACTGTCAGGGCTGATCATGGAAGCTAGGGTGGGCCTCATTGCCTTACTATATTGAGCACCCAACAGTTATTTGGCAACAAGAGGAGGAGGCTTTGGTGAAAGCTAATAAAACTTAAAATTCTTAAGAAAATCCTAATTATTAAACCCTTGGCCAAATCTAATAATACTTGGTGGGCTTAATAGTAAAGAGTGTAGATTGTCTCATTTCTTCATAGTTGTCCTAGTAATCTTGTTGATGAAGTAATATGTTTATGATCTAGTGTGAATGATGATGTGATTGATGCTTTGATCTTCTATATCCTGCACACATTGAACAAACACTTGGTTAGATTGTTGTTGTAACTTATCATTCTTTAAGTTGTATATCTTGTAAGTAAATGTACATGATATTCTTTTATTGAGTTATTATTTATTGTAATATTGTAATATTTTGTAATAAACCACCCTTTAACATAGTTGACCCCTTGCCAAATTTCTAGGCACTAGTCTTAGTTGACCTAGGGAAAGGACTTGCTTGTCATGCTAACCATTGCATATTGCATGGTTGCCTTAGCATCTTAGGATTAGAATCCCCTCTAACCTTAAACAATTAAAATTAACTCCTAGAACCTAGATCTAACACACATAGTAACTAACGTCTACCCCCTTTGGCTTCCCTAGGAGTAAGCCTAGATGGAAGAGGTTCTGATCAAGGTGACAGTGTGGGCTGTGAACCTAGGCATTGTGCCTCCAAGGACACACTAAGTGAGATGAACTCAAGCTCACGTTTTCAAGTGTGTATAAGGATGACAAAATCTTTGGCGCCATTGCCAAGGATTGAGTTATTTATCCTTGGTCTTAATGACTTAATTTTTTTTTAAGAACTAATAATTCTTTGAACTTGCATTGGTTAGCTTTGTGTGATTCTTTTCCAAGTGGTGACTCCATTGAACAAATCTATCAAGTATACTGCAAGGAGAAATCCTTGTTAGCTGCTTGAAATTCTTGGAGAAGAAGCACTCACTGATATCCAATTCTTGTTCCAAACTTAACAAATTAACTTTTGTTTTTCCTTCTTATTTTTGCTTTGTTTGATGCTCTTGTTTGTCTGAAGTAAACTTGGTCATCTGAGGACTCCACTTTTAAATATTTTGACAAGGTATTTTGCAAGAAGGAATTCTCGGCTTGTCTTGCTTCATTCTTGAACTTGGAAGAGTTTGTGGGTGAAGTTAGCCAGTCCTTCTTCTTGTTGGATCCTTGGTAATCTTGGGTCCCAGTCCTTTTCTTTAGACCTTTGTTTAAATGATCTAGTTAGAAATGGATGATTTTTATGATCCTATTGATTTTTCAGGAATCGTTGGTTACCCTCATGATAGATCTTTAGAAGCATTTGAAAACACTCCTGACTATGGTGATCGTGATGATGCTAGTACTCACATCAGTGCCTTCACTAAATGTATTGATGAATGGTGTGATACACCTATTTATGAGGATGTTCTAATGAAAATGTTTGCCGTAACCCTTGGTATAGAGAAACCTTTTAATTGGTTTCACAATTCGCCTGATGGGAGATTCAAGACCATACATGACTTGTTGCATGCCTTTTTGGAAAGGTTTGGGCATGATCAGAGTGAAATTTACGATGAATTGGTTGATGATTTTATGGAAACATGGAAAAGAAAAAGTCTTCTAGATTTTAAAACAATCAGTTCAGACATAGAGGTTGATTCTCCACCTGATCCCATTGAGGAACTTAAAGAAATAATTTAGAACGTGCAGATTTCCAAGGAAGAACCTTGTGAAGCCACAAATGAACAATTTATGT
The DNA here is from genome assembly GCA_009831015.1 of Picea engelmannii. NCBI lineage: Eukaryota > Viridiplantae > Streptophyta > Pinopsida > Pinales > Pinaceae > Picea > Picea engelmannii. The sequence continues at coordinate 906,842 of ML784775.1, read as the reverse complement.
CCATAGAAGATCAATTGGAGGTCATGGAAGATGACTTTACAAAATCTTATATTGAATATCCAGACCCCCTTGAACTTAAGATTGACAGAGAAAAAGATGAGGAAATTCATTGGGAGATTTTGGATGAATCCATGGATGAGTCAATCATTCATTTTGAGGAGATAAAGAAACTTGAGTTGGAAAATGTTGAATATCTAGATGATTCAAGTCCCCACTCTCCTCCCGAGGAACCAATCTTTTTGAAGGGTAACCTTGAAAATCTTGAAGAAAACAGTATGATGGTTCATGTGGTATGTTCTTTTTCAACCTCTCAACCAGAGGATGAGTTAATGCAGAATTATGTGGAAATGGAAGGAAAATTAAGTTTAACGATGTCATATCATTATGAGTATTGGTTGGCCTCCCACCCTGACAGTCATGAGCAACAAAGTATTCAGAGTTTACACGGCTTGTCATATTCCAATGTTTGGTTGAAAGGAAGAAGGAGCATGGAACTTGGCTGGTTCTTCCTCACAAAATGTTCCAAGTTGATAAAACTTGGGAAGGGGTCTTTTGTGAGTCATCCTGCACTTGGATGCTTCAGACACTTGTGGCATCATTTCACCCATTGCATGGGTGGTTGTAATGTATCTCTAACCCTTCCTTGTATTTTAATTATGTATTATTTGATTCATTATGTCAATATGTACTTAGAAATTTTTTCGGTATCATAGATTTCATTTGTTGTAAATTATGATGTTGTACTTTAGTTATTTCATTATGTAAATGTTGTATAGAATTCATGATTTAATTGTGTATAAATGTATTCTAATGTTGGTTTTCGGTGTGCACTACAGTGAGCACTCTGTTTTGAAGGTGTTGGATTCTCGTATGCTCTTTGTCTCCAAGTGAGAAGATCAAACACACATCCCCATGTGGAGCCAGATGTTGACTGCCCATTTAGCACTGGTGGTCAACTCATGTGCCATGAAGAGATGCATCGTCAAATGCCCATGTTGTCGAAGACCTTTGGTTCTACAGGGCTGTGTTTGGCCCATCACTTGTTTTTGTATTGGAATTTCTGCACGCCTATGTGGGTTAATAATGTAATAGCTCTGCATGAGTCATGTCTAGGTCAGTTACCTTGGCATCGGTTCACTGGGAGAGTTCCTTTCACCGGGGGTTTTTTATCCTCAGGTTATCATTGGGCCTTCCAGCCTTAATGATTTCCCTTGAGTTTTTCCCTCACACTTTACATATGTCCTCCAAAGTGGTGAACGACGTTCTAGTTGGCTTATGTTTTGGTAACTATATAGGGAATTCATTGTAAATGACCATGCAAGACATCATAGAAAGTTTCGTAGAATTCCGTCGAGTCTAGGTTAGTTTTTTTTAATTAATTAATTTTTAATTAAATTTCCCTAAGTTTGGAGGTTCAATTAATTAATTAATTAATTAATTATTTTTTACCAATAATTGTAAAAACTGGATCCTTGGACTTTTGATAGGGGCATTTGTACTCAAAAGAAATGGAATAACATCTCCTACATCCTTGGACCAAGTTTCAGCTTGGTCGGACAACTTTAGCCATGGGTTAGTCCACCTAGACTGTCAGTCAGTCTATAACAACAATTTTAATTGTGAAAGTCCAACATGGCAAAATGTAAAAATTGTAATAATGAGTTAGATGATGTGAAATGTTGAAATGATGGTTAGAGAGATACCCCTTCAGCATAGCCTTAGCCTCCCAAACCTTTTCAACCTTATCTAACCCCTTTTCCAACCTCCACACTCAAAAGTTGCGCCCCCCTAGGGGGATTGACGTTTTTCACTTTTTAATTTAATTTTGACTTTGGTGTGGCCCCCTCTCCTTACTTTTCAATTCAATTAGCCTTCTTTTAATCCCTAGTAGTGATCCTTATCACTCCACCTCACCCATGCTTTAGTTTGGGTTAGTTTTTGACCAAAGGGAGCGCTCTCCAAGAGAGTTACGCCCTCCTTTTTCCCTCTCCAATAAAAATTACCTTTTTATTTAAGAGATGACTCTTCACCTTTCTTTGGCATGGATCCCATGCCCTTACATGAGCCTTTGTGTGATCCCAATACATCACACCTATTCCTCACCTCTCATCTCTTTTCCTCATCCCAAGAGGTGCGCCCTCCAAGAGTGGTGTGCCCTCCCTCATCTAGAAACTCCAACAAATAATTGATAAATAATTATTTGAGCCTTTTCATATTCTTTGGCATAAATCCAACACTTCCTACATGCCCTTATATCTATCTAATTTATTTTTCTATTTTTCTACACCCTAGATCTATTGTGAAAACCCTAGGAAGTGTGCCCTAGCCTTGAGATCTACTCATTTGCTTGGTGGTGGACACTTGTCTTAGCTCCAAGAGGGGTAGGTTTGCCTCTCCAAGTATAAATAGATCTATTTTCTCCTTCCCAACTCACCATATCTTGAGCTATTGTTATGCTACTTGATTTCTCTCTCTCTCTCTCTCTCTCTCTCTCTATTGTCATCTCATTCATTCTCATTTCATTCTAGCTCTTAGGTTTTGGAGTATTCGTCTCCAAGATCTATTTATTTGGTAATAATATTCAAGAATCTTTGGAGGACAACAAGAAGGGTAATGCGTGTGCTTTCTTTTCTTATGCAAATGGAGGTAACATTGTTTAATTTTCTTTCTTGATTCATGCAACCCTAGATCTTGGATAAAGTGTTATCTAGGTAGGTTTGATGGTGTGTATGCCTATTGGACTATAGATCTTGATGTATAATGTAAATTGAAGTGTCGTTTATTATTATTGCATCAACATTTTGTCTAGTGTGTGCTTGAGGTTGAAGGAGTATTGCAGGTTCACTTTCAAAGTCTCATTGGGAAAACCTTCTAGAAGGGAAGGGTCACTTGAGGCTTCTCATACTTCAACCATCTTGATATATTACTTTGCTCTTATATTTGATGTACATCCATCTCATTTTCAGCTAGCATATATTGGTTTAGATAGGTCAAAAATATTTTAAATCTATATCTTGTCTTGTGGAAAGTCCTTGTCCCAAAAGGGCAAGGGTTTCCTTAACTTTGTTTGGTTGTGTGTAGCCATCCTAGAAAGAATACCTTACTATTTTAATAGGTATACCAGATCTGATAGGAGGATTTTGGCTGCCCCAAAGAGACACACACAACATTCCAAGGCCCCTTGGGGGAGTTTGGTAGCTATCTCTTACCTCTCTAGTCTTTTTCTAGCTTAAGAAGTGCACTTTTCTTTTTTATTTGCTTGTTAGCTTGAGATTGAGGTGTAAGAGGGGAAGTGGTACGACCTCCCCTCTTCTTCAAGCTTTTTGGGTAGCTAGGACATGGGTAGATCTAGCTCTTCTATTGTTTTTTCTTTGAGTTTTCTCTAGCTTGGCTGCAAGGTTTAGAAGGTGAGGGCACCTTCTCAACCTTGACGTGGGTAGTGCTAGGTTGTTTGTAGATTAGCTTGCATTTTAGTTTGCTTTTTGGTTTACTTTCTTTCTTGCTCATATATTGCTAAGTTTACCCTAGTGACTAATATCTAAAGAACACTTAATCTAACCAAGATAAGATAGCTAATAACCTACCTAGTTGGGTGAGAAACCCCCAAAGAGGTAAGGCTAAGTGTGAATCTTTATTTTCTCATGTGATGTGATTGATCTAAATGATTTAATGTTCTTGATGTTTATGCTTTAGATCTAATCTCATATCTCAAGCCCATTGGGCAGCACACTTAAATTTTCT
>ML784775.1:876834-902656 GCA_009831015.1 Picea engelmannii | reverse complement strand
AAACCCACCTTTTATAAAATCTCACCTCCAAGATTCAATAAACGAATCTCCATATCATTTGTCTCATATGTATAATAAGACAAACGTGACCTCATCCACCCACTTGAATTTTTCAAACTTTAAACATTCACCTTTTAAAGCTCGGGATCATGGAATTAAATCTCACGACCATGTCAACGTAATAAGACAAGAACTTCATACCATCAAATTTTTAATACCATGCGAATTTTGTTTTTAAAGATCTTCGCTCTTGTAAGCCTGCAGGGTGGCACCGATTTTGGAGGATAGCATACCTTGAGTGTGGATGGGGGAGCGTTGATTTTTTTGGCTCTTTGTGGTGCTTAAATTGCGTATGTTGATCCAACAAAAATCATATTTATGAAGTGTGAGAGCATCGACACGCCTCTAATACTGCCTAGTGAGCACTTGTGAACTGAAAATCACTCGATCAATCCCTCTACTCTCAGAAATTATCTGGCCTTTCAGTACTTTGATCTACTTATCTTGATGTGCCAAAAACACGTCTAAAGGTTCTTGCACTAACAGGAGACCTGCAAACAACTCACCTCGGCTCACCTGTGACACCTAATCAACCTGCTATGATACCACTTGTTGGGCAGTGGAAGGAAAACAAAGCATAAAAAAATAGAGCATCAACAAGAAATATTAAACCGAGAACAACAAACACACAATTGACACGGTGATTTATGTGGAAACCCAATGCGGGAAAAAATGACAGGAAATGCTAATTGGTATTTTTATTATTCAAGGGAGAATTACAATAACCAACACAGGTATAAAACCATCCTCTGCTCACATACACACTACACTCCACAATATTGTGTCCTTCTCACACACTCTACACACATTTCCCTCTCACCTCTATGGGTATGCTCGTATATATAACATCTCTCAAATAGTTAGACTAATTGGTTATAATTAGATCCACCAATTACATAATTTGTTCAAAAAAGAGTGCATGAATGGACATTCCTAATATAGCTACATGCATGTGCATGTGACTGCATGGGAAATGCATTGGCATGTTTCCAACAATATCCACCTTGAAAATAATTTACCTGATATATCATGTCCTTAATTAATTCATCATCTTTTTTGCAAGCTAGGAAAAGCCAAACACCATCACAACTCTGCAACTTCTCTAACAATATTGTTACGTGAATATTCTTGCATGATTCACTCCAGTATGGACCATTCTACCTCCATCAGTAACTTGTCTAATAAAATGATGCACTTGGCCCATTTTGATACACTAGACTTTTAGTCAAATGAAAAACACTTTGACCACCATAGAACACTTTGACCACCATAGAACACCACATCATGTACCTGTCCAAATATCATGAATCATAACCACAAACTAAATCACTACAACCATTGTAGGTGATACTTCTGCTTATGTTTTTGAGGCACCCATTTCCATGCCCTTCACCTGGTTTTTCCATGTGTCTACTTGAAACACCAACTGCATATGAAAAGTTATCAATTTCACATCACAATCATCAAACTTCCTACTAGCATATAATACTTGAGACATATAACCCTTTTCTTCTTCATTAGTTAGGACATAAACCTATAGAAAACTTACAACGGAAAGCCAAAGGGATTTTTACCAGTTTCACATTATTCATACCGAATTTCCTGAGTATCTTCACCACATGCTTTTGTTGTGATAACCAACCTTACCATATTTCATGTCTCTGTGTATTTCCATGCCCACGATTTATTTTTCTGCTCTCAGATCCTTCGTGACAAATGTCCTAACCAACTTAGCCAACTTGTTGATCTAAAACATCCTTGTGCTTGATACAAACATAAAATTTACTGCCAAGATAATAAATATACCATAAACACAATGGTTATACTCACTTCTTGTAAAATATGGCTCACCATGAAGGAATCAAACATCTTGTACCATTTTCCTGGCAGAATTCATGCCATACAACGAGTCTTGAGTTCACAAACAAATATTCTGTTGTGATTCTGAACTAATTGTTCTCGTTATTCGAAATATATCCCCTTATCCAAAAATCTCCATGTAAAACAATTTTAACATCTAGTTGTACTAACACAACTAGTGCTAACAAAACATGAATAGAAACAAGATTTTAACAACTGGTGAGAGACTTTCATGGAAATCAATACATTCCAAATACCCTTCTGCTACTAATCATGCTTTGGACCTTTCATATTTTACTATGTATGATTTTATAAAAAGGAGATTCATCAAACACTGCATCTATGTCCATGATGATTCTATGGGTAGTAGGATCCCATAGTCTGCACCCCTTAACATCATCACCATATCAAAGATGCACTTGTTTTATCTAGGTCCTACTTAGAGTGCTGAAAAAAAAAAAAAACATCACAACCAAATAATTTAACATTTGAGTTATTACCATATGACTCGTTCATACCTCTTCCTTAATATTCCTCTCTTTTGCAATCAATGGTCACTGAGTTACCAGATAGCTCAACTGCTTCTGTCCGCAACTATTGTTGCAACTTGGCATTATTGAACATGCCTATTCGATCTCAACTTCCTTGTTTTAATTTCCAAGTTCCATGGATATGAACCTACCTTCGTCATATATTCTCAAACACTTGATTGACCCGCCAACACATCAGCCTTTCTATAGACCCACCTTTCTAACATGGATACACTGCTTCACCTCAAACTTTGCATTCGAACAACTTTGACCAAATCCGGTTAACCCGACCTACGTAAGCCTTCTCCGCTTACCTCCAGGCTCATTTACAATTGAGTTCACCAAGTCTTTTATAGGCTTCTTTATATGCAATGCATGGACATAATACCACAAGATACCCAAAAAACATGGACTTGAAAAACCACTTGCTTTGACCTAAAACCAGATTTAACTCATTAACTCTTTCACCGAGTTAAGGTTAACCCAACATGTAAACCCCACCACATATTCAATCTACCTAAATCTATGTCTAGACTTTTCATAGGCGACCTAATAAACCAAGGGTATGCATGCCTATCCAGGTCTTACATATATATGCCCATTTACATGTAATCAATAATTTTTACAACTCCAAAGTAAATACCTATTTTTTTTTCACGGTGACTCAACCATCACCTTCCTGCACCTCCTATGTGAACATATGTGAACATAGATGGTGAGACACAACAGACAGACAAAACTACATCAACCATACCTATAATTGAATTTTCTTCTTTTGTGGAGTCCTCTTTCGATGCTTGTTGTCTTTTCCAACAATCCTTCTTGAGATTCCCATATTTTCCACAGAACCAACATTTTCCCTTACCTTTACTGTCTTTTGACTTAGACCTGGCTATACCTTTCTAACCTTTCCCTCCTTCTTTATATCGACCTATTTCCACCATTTCTTATGTTGTTGAGGTTTCTTTACTGGATCTTCTCCTCATTTCCTCAGTCAACAAAGCTCCCACAACAATGTCATAATCAATGGCATCTGTTGAGCTAAACCACATAGTTGTGACTAGATGATCCCAAGACTCAGGCAACAAACACAGTAGCATAATCACCTTGTCCTCATCTTCATATGTTACACCCATACTAGATAATTGGCAAATGAGAGTATTGAAAACATTCAAGTGATCAATAATTTTCGTTCCTTCTTTCATTGGAACCTGTACGACTTCCTCTTCAAGAAGATTATGTTCATCAAGGACTTTATCATATACTGACTCTCTAGTTTGTTCCACAAACCTATTGTTGTCTCCTCTTCAACGATGTTAAACAACACTTCATCTGCCAGACACAAACGAATGGTATTCATGGCTCTTGTATTCATATCTTCCCAGTCCTTGTATGTCACGCTTGTTGGTTTGTTTGTCTTTCCAACCAATGTCATTTACAATCCTTGTTTCACAAGAAGATCATGCATCTTGAGCTTCAATAGCGCAAAATTATTCTCGTTGTTGAATTTATCCACCTCAAACTTAAAACTTTGCACTTTCATCATTAGCAAAAGAACTCCAAAACCATTACTTGTAAAACTGAATCTTTTATAATAGAAGAGTATTATTATATTTAAGGTTAAACCCCCAAAAAATATAAACTTTAATTAAAAGGTTTAAATGATTTTTTTATTACAAATCATTTTATTAATAAACACAAAATCTTCCACCTTTTTACCTTTTAATATAAAAGAGACACCTTCTAAAACCCAACCTTTTATAAAATCTCACCTCCAAGATTTAATAAAAAAATCTCCATGATTTAATAAATGAATCTCCATATCATTTGTCTCATATGTATCATAAGATAAACTTGACCTCATCCACCCACTTGAATCGTTCAAGCTTTAAACATTCACCTTTTAAAGCTCATGACCATGGCATTGAAGATCACGACCATGTCAACATAATAAGAGAAGAACTTCATACCATCAAATTTTTAATACCATGCTAATTTTGTTTTTTAAAATTGACGCTCTTGTAATCATACGGGGTGGTGTCGATTTTGGAGGATAGCGCAGCCTGAGTGTGGATGGGGAGCATGGATTTTCTGGCACTCTGTGGTGCTTGAATCAGGTGCGTTGATCCATAAAAAAATTCTATTTTTGAAGTGTGAGTGTGTCGACGTGCCTATAACATTGTCTAGTGAGCATCGGTGACTTGAAAATCACTCAATCATTCCCTCTTTTCTTAGAGAGTATTTAGTCTTTTTAGTACTTTTCTCTGCTTTTCCTTACGTGCCAAAAACACGTCCAAAGGTTCTTGTGCTCACATGAGACTTGCACACAATTCGCCTTGGCTCACCTGCAGAACCTACTTAACCTTCTTTGATACCACTTGTTGGGAAATGGAAGCAAAATAGAGCATAAAAAACTAGATCATCAACAAACAATATTAAATTGAGAAAAACAATCACACAATTGATACACTGATTTATGTGGGAACTCAATGTGGGGAAAAACCACATGCAATGATAATCGATATTCTTATTATTCAAGGGAGAATTACAATAGCCAACATAGACATACAAGCATCCTCTCCTCACATACACACTGCACTCCACAGTATTGTGTCTTCCTCATACACTCTACACACATTGCCCTTTCACCTCTATGGGTATGCTCGTATATATATCATGTCTCAAACAATTAGACTAATAGGTTATAATTAGATCCACCAATTACACAATCTATTCACAAAAGAGTGCATCCATGCACATTCCTAATATAGCTGCATGCATGTGCATTTGACCGCATGGGAAATCCGTTGGCATGTTTCCAAAAATATCTATCTTGACAATAATTTACCTGATATATCATGCCCTTAATTAATTCATCACATTTTTTTCAAGCTAAGAGGAGATAAACACCATCAAAACTCCACAAATTATCTGACAATACCGTTATGTGAATATGGTTGCATGATTCACTCCAATATGGACCATTTTCCCTCCATCAATAACTTGTCTAATAAACCAATGCACTTGTCCCATTTTGATACCCTGGAACTTTAGTCAAATGCACAACACTTTGACCACCAACACCACATATTGTACTTGTCCAAACTTACCCAATAGATCCTTTCATTATTGCAAGACATAACATGAGGTAGGTCTCCTCTTGTCCAAATCTCATGAATCATAACCAAAGACTAAATCACTACAACCATTGTAGGTGATACTTGTGTTTCTGTGTTTGAAGCACCCATTTCCATTCTCTTCACCTGGTTTTTCCATGTGTCTACTGGCAACATCAACTAAATGTGAAATGCTGACCAATTCCAATCACAATCATCAAACTTCCTACTAGCATATAATATTTGAGACATATAACTCTTTTCTTCTTCATCAATTAGGACATAAACCTGCAGAAAACTTACAATAGAAAGCCAAAGGGATTTTTACTAGTTTCACATTAATAATACTGAATTTCTCGAGTATCTTCACCACATAATTTTGTTGTGATAACCAAGCTTACCATATTTCCTATCTCCATGTATTTCCATGCCCAAGATTTATTTTGTTGCTCCCATATCCTTCATAACAAACGTCTTAACCAACTGAGCCAACCTATTGATCTGAAACATGTGTGAGCTTGCAACAAGCATAAAATTTACCGCCAAGATTATAAATATACCATAAACACAATGGTTATACTCACTTCTTGTAAAATCTTTCTCACCATGAAGGAATGAAATATCTAGTGCCATTTGTCTGGCATGCTTCAGGCCATACAATGATTCTTGAGCTTGCAAACAAATCTTATGTTGTGATTCTAAACTAACCGTTCTGGTTGTTCCAAATACATCCTTTTATCCAAAAAATCCATGTAAAATAGTTTTAACATCTAGTTGTACTAACACAACTAGTTCTAACACAACATGCATATAAACAAGATTTTAACAACTGGTGAGAGACTTTCATGGAAATCAATACATTCCAAATACCCTTCTTCTACTAGTCATGCTTTGGGCCTTTCATATTTTACTATGTTTGTTTTTATAAAAAGGAGATTCATCAAACACTGCATCTCTATCCATGATGATTCTATGGGTAGTAGGATCCCATTGTCTGCACCCTTTAACATTATCACCATATCAAAGATATACCTTTTTGATTTGGGTTCTACTTAGAGTGATGATAAAAAATATAAGCATCAAAACTGAATAATTTCACATTTGAGTAATTAACATATGACCTGTTCATACCTCTTCCCGAATCTTCCTGTCTTTTGCAACCAATGGTGACCGAGTTACCAAATAGCTCAACCACTTTTGTGCACAACTATCGTTGAAACTTGGCATTACTAAACATGCCTATTCGATCCTATATTCCTTGTAATACTTTCCAAGTTCCATGGATATGAACCTACCTTCATCATATATTCTCAAACACTTGATTGACCTGCCAACACATCAACCTTTCTACATACCCACCTTTCTAACCTGGACACACTGCTCCACCTTGAACTTTGCATTAGAACAACTTTGAAAAAATCCAGCCAAACCGACCCATGTAAGCCTTCACTGCTTACCTCCAGGCTCATTTACAATGGAGTTCACCAAGCCTTTTATAGGCTTCATTAAATGAAATTCATGAACACAATACCATGGGATACCCAAAAAACATGAACCCGAAAAACCACCTGCTTTGACCTAAAATCCAAATTTAACTCATTAACTCTTTCATCGTGTCAAGGTTAACCCAATATACATGCCCCCTCACATATTCAATCTCCCTAAATCTATGTCTATACTTTTCATAGGTGACTTGATAAACCAGGGGTATGCATGCCTATCCAGGTCTTATAGACATATGCTCATTTACACACAACCAATCATTTTTAAAACTCCAAAGTAAATACAATTTTTTTTTCACGGTGACTCAACCATCACTGTCTTGCACCTCCTATGTGAACATAGGTGGTGAGACACAATAGACATACAAAAATTCATCAACCATACCAGTAGCTAAATTTTCTTCTCTTGTAGAGTCCTCTTTGGATGGTTGTTGTCTTTTCCAACAATCCTTCTTGAGATGCCCATATTTTCCACAGAACCAACATTTTCCCTTACCCTTACTATCTTTTGACTTAGACATGACTTTACCTTTCTGACCTTTCCCTCCTTCTGTAGATCGACCTCTTACCACCATTGTTTCTATTGTTGATGTTTCCTTACTAGATCATCTCCCCATTTGCTTAGACAACAAAGCTCCCACAACAATGCCATAATCAATGGCATCTATTGAGCTAAACCACATAGTTGTGATTAGATGATCCCAAGACTCAGGAAAAGAACACAATAACACAATCTCCTTCTCCTCATCTTTGTACATTACGTCGATACTAGATAATTGACTAATCAGAGTATTGAAAAAATTCAAGTGATCAACAATTTTCATACCTTCTTTCACACGCAAGCTGTACAATTGCCTCTTCAAGAAGATTTTGTTCGTCAAGGACTTTGTCATATACATACTCTCTAGTCTTTTCCACAAACATGTTGTTGTCTCCTCTTCAACGATGTTAAAAAACACTTCATCTACCAGACACAAACAAATGGTACTGAGGGCTCTGACATCCATATCTTTGAAGTCCTCGTCTATCATGCTTGTTGGTTTCTTTGTCTTCCTCCCAACGCCTTTTGCATTCCTTATTGCAAAAGAAGATCCCACATCTTGAACTTCCATAGTGCAAAACTATTCTTGCTGTTAAATTTCTCCACCTCAAACTTAAAACTCTGCACTTTCACCATTAACAAAAAAACTCTAAAGTCTTTTATAGTGAAAAAATATTATTATAATTAAGGTTAAACCCCATTTTTTTTTTTATAAACTTTTAATTTAAAATAAAATAAAATATTACAAAACCTTTTATTAAAAAACATAACCCCTTCCACCTTTTACCTTTTATTATAAAAACACTTTTACTTTTTATTATAAAAAAATCCGCCTTCTAAAAATAAAAGCTCACCTCCAAGAATTAATAAATGAATCTCCATATCATTTGTATCATCCTTGTCCCACAAACAAGGGGGTCTCATACACCAATTTGGTGTGGCTTAGTTGTGACCTTAAAAATAGATTATTATTATTATTATTATAATAAGACAAACTTGACCTCATCCACCCACTTCAATTGTTCAAACTTTAAACCTTTACCTTTTAAAGTTCACAACCATGGCATTAAAACTCACGACCATGTTAGCCATGCGAATTTTGTGTTTTAAGATCTGTGTTCTGGTATGCCTGTAGGGTGGCACCTATTTTGAAGGATAGCACACTAGAGTGTGGATGAGTGAGCGCCTAATTTTTGGTCTTTTCAGTACTTTGGTCTACTTTTCCTTACTTGTAAAAAACATGTTTAAAAGTTCTTGTGTTCACGTGAGACCTTCACACCATAGCTTCAACAAGAAAGATTAAAATGAGAAGAACAATTACTCAATTGACACAGTGATTTATGTGGGAGCCCAATGATAAAAAACCACGGGCAATGATAATCCGTATTCTTATTATTCAAGTGAGAATTAAAATATCCAGCATAAGCATACAACCATCCTCTCCTCACATACACACTGCACTCCACAATATTTTGTCTTGCTTAGACACTCTACACACATTTCCCTCTCACCTTTATGGGTATGCTATGGTATGCTCGTATATATAGCATCTCTCAAATAGTTAGACTAACTGGTTATAATTAGATCACACCTATATGGGTATGCTCATATATATAGCATCTCTCAAACAATTAGACTAACTGGCTATAATTAGATCCACCAATTACTCAATCTTTTCATAAAAGAGTGCATGCATGCACAGTCATAATATAGCGACATGCATGTGCATGTTTTAGCATGGAAGATTCATTGCCATATCTTCAACCGTGGAGATTCAATGAATCATCTTGAATCTTTTTGAATTTGGAGTGCATGAATGGTCGATAGCAGGGTTATTCCATGGGATGTCTAATTTTTAGGAGAAACGAGAAAAGATCTTTGTGTTGGGCAGGTGTTGGAATTTGTTGGAAAGTCTTAATTGGAAAATTTGTTCGGAGGAAGATCTCAAAGGATTCATTGAGCTAGTGGTTTATCTTTGTTAAGAATTGTAATCCCGTAAAATGAATTAGTTAGTGAAATAATTTAATACATTTACTCCCATTCAGAAACGGTAAAACTGTCAATGATGTAGTATTTAAATAATTAATAAGAAATCAATTAAGTGCGTTCATTCCCAACATTATTTAGGTATTCTATTTATTTCTGTTTTCATGGTATCAGAGCGTGAGGTTGGGAGCAGAGAGTCCATTGTGTGCGCCCACAACCAGATCTTGAAGAATACCCATTGAACGCTGCCTGTTGTGCCTGCATACTAAGGTTGCATTGACCAGAAGTTGTTTAATGATGTCAGCTAATTAATGATGTTTGTTACTGTTGTTGTATGCGTCTCTCTTCCACAGTGAAGAATACCATAGAACGTTGTATTTCCTGTTACTTCTAGCCAGTTTGAAGAAGTGCCATAGAGCTGCCACCAATCTGGAGAAGAGCAACCCACTAGTTTGAATAAGTGCCATAGAGCTGTCATCGATTTGGAGAAGAGCCCCTGTTGAATTGGAAGAGGGCGTTGGATGAGAATTACAGGCTTGGAATTCCCTTTTTACAATAAACCCATTTACATTTTTTATGTACTCAAGATTTTGTTGAAGAATATTTATAAATTTTGAGTTTCTTTAAAGTTTCATTGAAATCTGAAAATTCACTTGGAGTTATATATAAAAATAAATTGTGGTTAATATTTTGGAATTAGAAAAATGTCTAGTTCTTGGTCAATTCAAGCACCAACTTTAGTTGGTTCCAATTATGATTTTTGGAGTGAGAAGGTGAAATCCATTTTGCAAGGTTAGGGATGTTGGGATTGTGTTGAAACAAGGTTCATAGAACCTGATGCAAATGTTGTTGCAGTTATGACTATTGTTCAAAGAAAAACATTAGAATAACTTAAACAAAAAGAAGGAAAAGCCAAATCATATATTTTAGTTTCTTTAGATGATTCTATATTTCCTAAAAGTATTGGTGCCAAGACTGTTAAAGAAGCATGGGATATTCTTAAGTTAACTTATAAGGGTAATGATAAAGTGAAAACTGTGAGACTTCGAACCCTTAGAACTTAATTTGAAGCCCTCAAGATGAGTGAATCATAAAGTGTTGATCAGTTTATGACTAAAGTTATGGGTATTATGAATCGAGTCAGGATTAATGGAGAAAAAGAACTCACAGAACAAAGAGTTTTTGAAAAAGTTCTTAGAAGTTTACCTAAGAAATTTGAAATGGTAGTTACTACTCTTCTTGATTTGAAAGATCTAAATTTTTTATAGAAGAATTGACTGGTTCGTTGTTATCTCATGAAGCAAGGATGACCTTGGATCTTGGTACTTTAGAACATGCATTTCAGACTAAGGTGTCCATGGACAGAGGCAGAGGAAGAAGTTTTCATGGATGTGGTCGAGGATGTGGTACAGGACGTTCTCAAACAAGAGATAAACCTAAACAAACAAAAGACAAGTCAGAGCAGTCAATATCGTCTTCACAAGATCATGGTCAGAGATGGAAAAATAAATTAGAAATTCAATGTCGTTATTGTAAAAATTTGGGTCACCATATATCTGAATGGCGTAAGTTGTAGTATAGAAATAGAGCTAATGCCACAGAGAGTGAAACATATGATACTTTGTTTATTTCATGTCAAGTATCTCAGCAAATTATTGACAAGAATGTTTGGTTACTAGATAGTGGATGTAGCAATCATATGACTGGTCACAATGATTTACTTTCTAATCTTGATACATCTCTTATTACTACAATTAGTTTGGGTGATGATCATTCGATCAAAGCTTCAGGAAAAAGTGTTTTGCCAGTTTTAACAAAGCAGGGTGAAGTGAAAAATATTCCTGATGTTTACTATGTACCAAATATCAAACACAATTTGTTGAGTATAGGAAAATTAATGGCACATGGTTATGATGTTACTTTCCACAACAACACTTGCACAATTCTTAGTCCAAGTAAAATACTTGTTGCAAAAGTCCCTATGAAAAAGAATAGATCGTTTCCCTTAGAAATGAGAAGTGGGAAGATGTATGCATGTAATATTTTTAATGTGATTGAAACTCAGTTATGGCATTATTGTTATGGTCATTTACCAGTCAAAAGTATGAGTTTGTTACAAAGATAGTCTATTGTGACTGGATTGCCTCCTTCGATTAATCAGATTCCTTCTTGTGAAAGTTGCATAGTAGGAAAAAACCAATGAGATAGTTTTCCATCATCCTCTTATAGAGCCAAAGAGTTCTTAGAGTTAGTTCACACAGACTTATGTGGACCTATGCAAAATCATTCGATTGGTGGAAATTTTTATTTTCTAACATTTATTGATGATTTTAGCAGGAAATTTTGTGTTTATTTTCTCAAACACAAATCTAAGACTTTCACTCGATTCAAAGAATTCAAGGTTGAAGCAGAGAAACAAAGTGGCTGATTTGTCAAAGTTTTGAGATCTGATGGAGGAGGTAAATATGACTCAAGAGAGTTTGTTGATTTTTGTAAACATCATGGTATTAAAAAGCAAACGACTACCATATGTACTCCACAACAAAATGGAGTTGCAGAAAGAAAGAATCACACCATCATGAACATGGCCAAGAGTTTACTTACAACAAGAAAAATGTCCAAAGTTTACTGGGCTAAAGTAGTTGCATGTTCAATTTACATACTTAACAGATCACCAACTTCCAGTGTTCAAGGTACAGTACATGAAGAAAAATGGAGTGGATCTAACTAAGGTAAATGTTTCTCATTTCAAAATTTTTGGTTGTGTTGCTTTTGCTCATTTTCCTAAAGAGCTAAGAAAGAAGCTTGATGATAGAAGCGAGAAGTACATTTTTATTGGCTATAGTGAACAGTTGAAAGCATACAGATTATACAATCATGTTGCTAAGAAATTTCTTGTAAGTAGAGATGTTAAATTTATGGAAGATAAATCATGGGATGAAATGGAAAACAATTCTTCTCACAATCCTTCTCTTGAGTTAGATGAACATCAAGCACCTACAAAGTTAGATGAACATCAAGAATCGATAACACGTCTTCCAAGATTACAAGTTCAAAATGAAAGTAGTTCTTCGTCTCATAATGATTCTTCATCTCATAGTGATTTAGATTCTGACCGTAATCATCAAAGAATGAGAATTTTGAGTGATATATATGACCAACATGATTATGTAGTACAACTTTCATTTTTCTCATCTCAACCTACTTGTTTTTATGAAGCTGCAAAGCAAAAAGAATGGGTAGATGCAATGAATAATGAAATATAAGTTATTGAAAGAAACAATACATAGGATTTAGTTGATCTATCTACAAATAAAAATGTCATAAGTGTCAAATGGGTTTATAAAACTAAACTGAATGAAAAAAGTGATATTGAGAAACACAAAGAAAGATTAGTTGCCAGAGGATTTTCACAACAACCTAGCATTGATTATGGTGAAACTTTCTCACCCGTAGCAAGATTAGATACTGTTCGATTTGTTTTGGCCATTGCAGCACAAAATAAGTTGCTTATTTATCAAATGGATGTCAATTCCTCCTTCTTAAATGGAGTGTTAAATGAAGAAGTGTATGTCCATCAACCACTTGGATTTGAAGTTAAAACACAAGAGCATCGAGTGTACAAATTAAAGAAAGCCTTGTATGATTTGAAGCAAGCTTCGTGAGCTTGGTATAGTAGAATTGATCATTATTTACTCAAAGATGGTTTCAGTAGGAGCGAAAATGAGCATACTTTGTATATCAAGGTAAATCAACAGGGTAATATTCTCATCCTATGTCTTTATGTTGACGACATGATCTACACAGGAAACATGATGTTAGATGCATTTAGATCAGCCATGAAAAATGAGTTTGAAATGACAGATCTTGGATTAATGAAGTATTTCTTAGGCATTGAAGTAGACCAATCTGATCATGGTATATTTATTATTCAACAAAAATATGTTGTTGAAGTTTAAAAAAAATTTAAGATGGAAAAGTGTAAGCCTGTTGACACTCCTATTTCTCTTGGCACTAAATTAAGCAAGGAAGATTTGGGATCAGTAATAAGTTCCACATTGTATAAACAACTTGTTGGTAGTCTTATGTATCTTACTACTACAAGACTTGACATAACATATGCAACAAGTTACATTTCCAGGTTTATCGAATCTCTTAAGGATTCTCATTGGAAAGTTGGGAAGAGGATATTAAGATACATTGCAGGTACAATCACTTATGGTTTGTGGTACACAGCTTCAACGGAGAGTATGCTTACAGATTATACCGACAATGATTATGTAGGAAGTATTGACGACGAAAAAAACACTTCGGGCTATGCTTTTCTTTTTGGAAATAATTTGATTTCATGGGCATTTAAGAAGCAACCCATAGTTTCTATCTCTTCTGCAGAAGCGGAATATGTAGCGGCAACAACAACAATATGCCATGAAGTTTGGCTTAAAAGGATTTTGATGGATTTTGGATATACGAGAAAATAACCTATTTCGATTTTTTGTGACAATAGCTCTGCTATTTCCTTGTCGAAGAATAATCTGTTTCATCAGAAAAGAAAACACATTGATACTCAATTTCACTTCATTCGTAAACTCGTAAAAAATGGTGACATTTTCCTCAAATTTTGTGGTTCTAAAGCTCAACTAGTTGATATCTTCACTAAACCTTTGGGAATAGATGTTTTTCAATTTCAACGTCAAAGTTTAGACATTATTAATAATGTAATCCTCGAGATTAAGAGGGAGTTTTAAGAGTTGTAATTTCGTAAACTGAATTAGTTAATTAAACAGTTTAATACACTTACTCCCGTTCAAAAACGATAAAACTGATCTAGTATTTAAATAATTAATAAGAAATCAATCAAGTGCTTTCATTCCCAACATTATTTAGGTATTCTTATTTATTTCTGTTTTCACTCTCTATATCGTGTTCGGTGATTGGATATGTACCTTGATTTCTGATCGTATCAAGTGGATGGATTGGATTTACCGTTTGCTGGAAGAAAGATGCATCAACTATCCCCTCTTCACTCAACTATCCCCTCTTCACTCTGCATTGCACAAGTGGAAAATATAATCTCAAACTTCGTGCTCTTGCATTACATCGATCTCGAAACCTTTGATCTGTATACGTCAAATGGCTGGCATTTAATTGCCAAAACGTGTGGAAATGGGTGCAGTACTTAGCGTGAAAGAATGTTACAAATCTCTCTCTTTACCATTTCGCATTCCATGGCCAAGACTACCACGAAAGGGTGATTGGATTGGAGCACAGATTGAGCACAAATTTTCTGCAGAAAGATTTCTTGAAATAATGGGGACATTCAAATTCCTGAATCATTTGGATATCCCACTTCTTGGAAGGAAAAACCGGATGGATATTTCTACTATCAACATGATCCAATGGCTTCCTTAAATTACTAAATCATGTTAACAAATCAATATAAAGGCAAGAAATATTTACCAACATCACTTGAAATCTTTATGGAAAAAATAAATTTTAAATTGTTTTTGGCGAAACTGTAACATTACTGTTTGGAACTTAGACTAATGCCTTCACCCCACTTCTTTGAACAAGGAATCCGCCTACGCTTACTCTGTAGCACCTAAGCCCATCAAATTCAATTATAATTAATAAATCATGTTAAAAAATCACAGTAACTCTTATACAGGTAACCCAAAGGAATATTTGTAGGCATCATTTGAGATCGCTGACTAGCTTGAAAACGAAAAAACGAAAGCCATATATTTATCCAAAACATCGTTTAAAAAAAATTAAAATGCAAATTAGATTTAAGAACATCTCTTTTTTAAAAATCAAATGCAATTTAAATTCAAAAAACTGATTAAGAAATGTAATTAGCTGTTGACCTTTCCACAATTTTAGTCAATTCCCAATTTCCACATTTTAAGTTGATGCCAACCTAAATTAATTGAGAAGTTTTGAGCAAAGAGAATTGTTTGACACTTATCAATGTAAATGTGACCATATACACCAATATAACTGGTGACCAGGTGTTGTAACAATTATATTCTCCTTGGGTCCCACGTCAGTTCGAGAAGCCTCACGTCATCCTCGATGTGACCCTTGTCTCTAAAGCTGCCACCTTGATCTCATGCCACCAGGTGGATGCAGTCCATTCTAATTTTCCCCCTAAGGATTCTGGCCCAGGCCTCATCTAGTTCTTGTCCTTCCCTGTTAACCCCCTTGTTGGTTAGCATGTCCACTAGAGCATTTGCCATCCTACAAATCCATCGAAACTCTACCGTGTTCAGGGTTTGCAGATGCTCCTTGATTTTTTGAAGGGACTGCGCTAGACGCCAATGCCTTCACACCTTGCCCACCTTGGTTCCATACTAGAGTTTCTTCGCAGTGTTGATAACCTGAGTCAAATATCCTTCCATGATGGCATTTGTCATACCTTCTCTGCGCATAATATCTAGGCATAGTTCCAGAGCTCCAAACTTCGTTGCGTTATTTGTTGAACTACCTATGCTCTCAACATACAGGTGAATGATTGTTCCTCCACTGTCTCTTATTACTCCACCAGCTCCTGCCACCCCGGATTTCCTTTTGTTACCCCGTCAAAATTCAGTTTGAGAAAACCTATTGGAGTAGGAGCCCAGGTACTGACTCCTATATGGATCCATGGATCTCGGGCCACAGGTATGTTATAGCTCCATTCTTTCAGATATACTAGTTTCAAAATTCAAGAGTATTGACCTGTGGTTTGATTTTTTTCATTGTTAAGGTTAAGGCTCTGCACTGTTTCTCTTATTTGAGTTACAATAGTGTCATTTATCCTCTCTGTCGATTGGCTTTCATTATTGAAAATTTGCCTGTTTCATTCCTTCCAAATCGCCCATATAACCATCTCCGGGGTGAGACCCCAACAAAGGTTCACCACCTCATTTTCACTGTACCTTTCTTTCCAGTCTTTGATTGTCACTCTGATATCTTTCCTGACCCGATTTGACTGGTGGTAAATATAGGCCACCCGATCCCAGATCTCTGTTGTATAGATGAATTCGTTGAGGAGATGATCTGTCGAATCTTCCTTGTGACACCGTGAGGGGCTTATGAAACCTCTTTTTGTTAGGTTATCCTAGGTCAGTATCCTCTTGTGTAGGACTAGCCATTCAAACATTTTTATCTTTGTCCATTGGGGACCCTTCCATATGCTCTCCCAGTGTGGCTATGGTTTTTCTTGGTCTTGGGCTGCTATATAATACCGAGCCTCTTTTAGGTTGTGTTATCGTTCAATTTGTAGTTTAGGTCATAGGCTAGAAGATAAGGATCAAACTGGCATAACAGGGACCTACCCCACCCAATGTCACCACAATGGGGAGGTCCTTTCTATTTAGGGTGGCTAGGCCCAAGGGAGACGTCTCTGGCAGTCTGGGGTTTTGAAAGGAAAAGGCTCAAAGGATTAAGGCTAGTTTCCCCTTCACAGATTACCGCCAAGAAGATAGTCAAATGAATAATAACCACAAAGAAGGCATCTTCTTGTGAGACAAGACAATAATGAAACTAATACATGCAATAATGGTTAGTACTTCATGAATCAATGAGTATCAAAGTTCAATGTATATGAGCATATATAGCAGTAAATATTGACGAAGTCAATGTTTGCAATAATGGCAATGACAATATAATGTTACTTGTCAATAAACACTAGAATAATATAGCATCAAATGAAAATGATCAATCCTTGAATTAAACCAATGCATTAAATGTCATTTATTGCTCATACACAATATATTGATGCGTCAATACCCTAAAGATGACATCAACTTTTATTAGCAATGTAATAGACAAAGAAGGTCAACGTTCTGCTATTTAGCCAATGAAATTTACCAATTGTTCAATATATATCATAGGATGACCAAGCCAACAGTTTATTCTATCAACAATAGTTCAAATTAGGCATGACATCATCATCAATTGCTAGGGTTAGAGGGTTGGCTGCTTCTAGTAGGACGTCAACCCTGGTTAGTGCGCTAGGGTTAGTTAGGGTTTCAAAGTTTGAAAGTTTGAAAGATGAACTAGCTCAACATTGGAGAGAATACCAGTGCCTTAGGGTAGTATGGAGTCAAAAGTAAGGGAAAAATCTCAGGAGGATTAAAATTTAAAGACTAGAAGGTTAGGTTCTATGGTGCTGCAAGCCCTAGAATCAAAACCCTAAGGGAAGGAGGCTCATTTCGGTGTTGCTTAAGCAAGGCCTCATGCTCCTTCCTCTTTCTTTAAATATTCTTGGCAAAACGGCTAGCTTTAAAGTACAAGTCTAAGGGAGAAAAGTGTTGTGAGAGCAAGGCTCTTCAAACCCTAGAAGGTTAAAACCCTAGGTGTAGAATTAACTAGGCCTAGGACGTCTCCTCTCTTCAACTTATATTTTAATGCTAACTCAGAAAAAGGATGATTAGTCTAGCAACGACTAGGCTATATCTTCCTTAATCAATGGCTAAAACAAGTTTCTCAAGCATGGGGACATATAGCAAGGACCTACTTGTGTGCTTGCTACCTAGGGTTTCAAGATTAAGCAATATAATAGAAATATAATAGCAAATGTAAGAGATTAAACCTACAACCATTCATCTAAGAAGTTTTGCATGAAAAATTCACTTACAAATCATGAAGAATGCTCATCAAACCCTAGTTGTAAACCTTCCAATGAGAGAAACACCATAAAAAATGCCAAGAAGAATCCTCCAACAAGAGTTGCGCCTCACTTCCAAGAGCAAAGATACCAAGCAAAAGACTAAAAGTTGATCTCTCACAAGAGAGTGAGTTTATGTTATATCCAAAATGAGGCAAAACGTCCTCTATTTATACCAATCCATGACCTTTGAATTAAATTTTAGGTCATTAAAACAGTCGACAAGGCTGACTACAAAAATTTACACTGTTTTTACATTAATTGCCAGAAAATGTCATAAAATGAAGTAAAAGAGGGACGTCAAGCCCCTTTGAGGGAGACGTTGGCCCTTTTTGGGCAAGAACAACATCTAGAAACCAAACGTTGGCCCCTTTAGGGCTCCTCCAAGCTGCAACACGTGCCAAATGACCTTAGCACACTTCCACATGCTCCAGACAACGTCCAACTTTCTCAGGTGACGTCCTGTCCATCTAAGGCAAACGTTCCATCTACAGTGGGTGATTCCCCCTAGGTCGGGCTCTGCCAAAGTGTCTTGGGTGGAACGTCCTTCTTTCTTCTTGTGCAATGGCTCATCATAGCGTTGTCATGTCTCTGCCATCCCAACAACCATCTGATGGGATCTTCAGCCCCATGGAGGTCTGAGCTAATCATATCGCCATGTGTACCAGTCCACTGGTGCCTGTCCGTCGGGTATGGTCCTGCACATAAAAAAAATACACCCTCCATGGGCTCATCAGTCCTCGAGATCATAGCAATGTCAATCATATTTCATCATTAAATTTATCAAATACATGCATAAAATCCCTAGCATATCATCTAAGAGCTCAAAGACATTACACTGATCTACTATACAAAGTCAAAGGAATACACAGAACAACCTATTGGGAAAGTATCCATAAGAGAAGGAAATTTTCCACAGAAGATCATTCAAGCCATGTACATGATGTGATATGGTTCAGGGATGTCCAGTCATAGTAAGACCAAGGGTAGGTGTTTTCCGTGGGTGCCTTTGTAGGAGGTGAGTTGTACCCATCATGGATGCACTTTTTCCAAGCCCCTTTATTGCCTTTATTTTTTATTTATTGTTTTTTCTTTCTTTTTACTTCAAGGTCTAACCAGAGGACACTGCCTTGGCATGGTGACCAGAGCTGATAGTGTTACCCACTGGTATTTTCACAGAAATGATAAGGTTGGCTTGTGATGAGACCCCCTTTCCCTTGGCCATGCAACCAAAGGTCATTGCCCTGGCCTGGTGACCAGATAATGGCAATGTCATACTGCTAGATACCTATGAACATAATGGGTTGGCTCATGATGAGACCTCCCATCCTCTTGGTTAGGTCTTGTTTTTGTTATTTTTCTTAGGGTCCCTTTTGTTTCTTATCGAGAGGCTTTTTATTACCTTCTTGAGGATCCCTGGGCGAAGCATCTCTAGGTTTCATTTCCTATGGCTTTTATCTTTTACCAGCTGCTTTTACCCCCTGGGCCTTTAGCCCCTTCTTTCCACAGGACAAAGTGTAACCCTCAAAGGTCATCCTAATGGTCAGACTAGGGGAATGGGATGAATGTATGGGAGATAAGATGTAAAATGATATAATGGTGGGAGCGAACGATGGCTCTGCAATTCCCCCCTGGTGGCTAACCAAAGCCATGAATACAAGCTTGCTAGGTCACCCTGTTAATCCCCCCAACAATGGTCAAGTGGATTAGTGTAAGATCCAAGCAGTCATCGGAAATGTAAGGAACCTGATGCATATATAAGAAGGTTATAACGATCAAACATGACACATACCATGATACATTGGACGAATTACCTCATGGAGCAGGAGTCTTCTCTGATGCAAGTCCAAGCCGATGGTGATGGAAGCTGCTGCTGCTGACAGGACAAGTCTGGTGAAGAAGAAGAAGGATGGTCCCTCCAGGGCCATGCTCAGATCAATCCTGCTCTCGATACTCCATGTCTAGGACCTGTGGGCCTCGAGACATGATCTCCTAGCTATCTCTAGAGATCGGGGATAACAAGTTGAATTCGCCTCCATTTTTCCTTCCCCACCTCAATTGGTCCTCTTCCTCCGAGACCCTAATTTTCATTTTCTCCAATTCCTCCTCAACCTATTTCATCACCATGTCATCCTGAGCTCGATTCTGTGGGTTAAGTTTGTCCCAAATCCTCCACCTGGCGTTCCCCTCCCTTTGCTTCGAGTACTGATGGAATTTCATTTTTCCTTGCCTAATCATCTCATGTTTTAGCTCCTCCCTGTCCCGATTTTCCATTCTAGGTTCCTGTTGTCACGCGTCTTACCAGAACGTCATTGTTCTCCCATTCCTGACTTCCCAAAAGCTGTGACTCTGTATCCAATTTTTATTTCTCCAGGCTATATTCCAGATGGCTGACCCCTCCCTCGTGCCCATGAAATTGATCTGCTCCTATTTGTTGACTTTTGGGGCATGTTATCGCTCAGTTTGTAGTTTAGGTCAAGTATCTGAAAGGTAAGGGTCAAACTGGTGTAACACGAGCTTCCCCACCCACTGTCACCTCGATGGGGGTCTCTTTCTATTTAGGGTGGCTGAACCCAAGGGAGACATCCCTGGTAATCTGGGGTTTTGAAAGGTAAAGGCTTAAGGATTAAGGCAAGTTTTCCCTTCACAGATTACCTCCAAGAATATAGTCAAATCAAGAAAAACCACAGGAAGGGTACCTGCTTGCGAGACAAGGCAACAATGAACCTAATACATGCAGTAGTGGTTAGGACTTCATAAATCAATGACTATCTATATTTCAATGTATATGAACATATATAATAGTAAATATTGACGAAGTCAATGTTTGCAATAATGGCAATATAAAGTCACTTGTCAATAAATGCCAGAATGATATAGCATCCAATGAAATGATCAATCCTTGAATTAAATCAATGCATTAAATATCATTTAATGTTCACACACTATAAGTTGTTGCGTCACTATGCTAGAGATGACGTCGACTTTTCTTTTAGGGTTAGTATAATAGACAAAGAGATCAACGTTTTGCAAATAAACCAATGAAATTTACCAATGTATCAATGTCTATCATCAGATGACTAAGCCACAATGTTTTCTATCAACCAAAAGCTCAAAAAGGGCATGATGTCATCATTAATTTCTAGGTTAGTAGACGTTAGGGTTAGTTAGGGTTTCAAATTTGAGAGTTTTGAAATATTTTTTTTGCATAACAACCTCAATGTTGGAAAGCAAGACCAGTTCCTTAGGGTATTATGGAGTCAAAAGCAAGGGAAAGATCTCAGGAGGATCTAAATCTAAAGACTAGAGAGTTAGGTTCTATGGTGCTATAATGGCAGGGCCCTAGAATCAAAACCCTAAGGGGAGGAGGCTCATTCCGGTGTTGCTTAAGCAAGGCCTCATGCTCCTCTCTCTTTCTTTAAATATTCTTGGCAAAACGGCTAGCTTTAAAACACAAATCTAAGGGTGAAAAGTGTTGCAAGAGCAAGGCCCTTCAAACCCTAAAAGTCAAAACCCTAGGTGTAGAATCAACTAGGCCTAGGATGTCTCCTTTTTTCAACTTATGTTTAAATGCTAACTCAGAAAAAGGATGATTAGTGTAGCAACGGCTAGGCTATATCTTCCTTAATCAATGACTAAAACAAGCTTCTCAATCATGGGGACATATAACAAGGACCTACTTGTGTGCTTGCTACCTAGGGTTTCAAGATTAAGCAATATAATAGAAATACAATAACACATGCAAGAGATTTAACCTACAACCATTCATTCAAGAAGTTTTGCATGAAAACTACACTTACAAATCATGAAGAATGCTCATCAAACCCTAGTTGTAAACCTTCCAATGAGAGAAACACCATAATATGCCAAGAAAATCCTCCACACAAGAGTTGCACCTTACTTCCAAGAGCCAAAATACCAAGACAAAAGACAAAGTAGATCTCTCACAAAAGAGTGAGTTGTGTTATGACTAAAATGAGAGGCAATGTCCTCTATTTATACCAATCAATGATCTTTTAATTAAATTTTAGGTCATTAAAAAAACCGACAAGGCTGACTAACAATTTTACACTGTTTTTACATTAATCTGCTAGAAAATGTCATGAAATGAGCTAAAAGGGGGACGTCCAACCCTTCTGAGGGAGACTTTGGCCCTTTTTGGGCTAGCACAACATCTAGAAAACCAAACGTTGGCCCTTCTAGGGCTCCTCCAAGCTGCCACACGTGCCAAATGACCTCAGCACACTGCCACATGCTCCAGACAATGCCCAACTCTCTCAGGTGATGTCCTGTCCATCAAAGGCACACATTCCAATTGCAGTGGGTGATCCCCCTTAGGCTGGGCTCTTCCAAAGTGTCCTGGGTGGAACGTCCTTCTTTCTTCTCATGCAATGGCTAATTACAATGTTGTCCTGTCTCTGCCATCCCAACAACCATCTGATGGGCTCCTTAGCCCCATGGAGGTCCAAGCTAATCATATCCCCATGTGTACCGGTCCATTGGTACCTGTCCATCGGGCATGGTCCTGCACATCAAAAACTACGCCCTCCATGGGCTCATCAGTCCTCGGGATCATAGCAATGTCAATCATATTTCATCATTAAATTTATCAAATAAATGCATGAAATCCCTAGCATATCATCAAAGAGCTCAAAGACATTACACATATCTACCATACAAAGTTGAAGAAACAAACAGGACAACCTATTGGGCTAATATCCACAAGAAAAGGAAAGTTTCCACAGAGGATCATTCAAGCCATGTTCATGAAGTGATATGGTCTGGGGATGTCCAGTCATAGTAAGACCAGGGGTAGGTGTTGTCCGTGGGTGCCTTTGTAGGAGGCAAGATGTACCCGTCATGGATGCCCTTTTTCCAAGCCCCTTTATTGCCTTTATTTTTATTTATTGCTTTTCTTTCTTTTTACGTTAAGATTTGACCAGAGGACACTGCCTTGGCATGGTGACCAGAGATGACAGTGTTACCCACTAGTATTTTCGCAGAAATGATAAGGCTGGCTCATGATGAGACCCCCTTTCCCTTGGCCATGCAACCAAAGGTCACTACCCTGGCGTGGTGACCAGATGATGGCAATGCCATACTGCTAGATACTTATGAACATAATGGGTCAGCTCGTGTTGATACCTCCCATCCTCTTGGTTAGGTATTGTTTTATTATTTTTCTTAGGGTCCCTTTTGTTTCTTATCGAGAGGCCTTTTATTGCCTTCTCGGGGATCCCTGGGCGAAGCATCTCTAGGTTCCATTTCCTATGGCTTTTATCTTTTACCAACTGCTTTTACCCCTGGGCCTTTAGCCCCTTCTTCCCACAGGACAAAGTGTAACCCTCAAAAGGTCATCCTAATGGCTGGACTAGGGGAATCAGATGGATGGATGGGAGATAAGATGTAAAATGAGAGAATGGTGGGAGCGGACGATGGCTCTGCAAATCCCCCTTGGTGGCTAACCAAAACCCATGAATACAAGCTTGCTAGGTCACCCTGCAAATCCCCCAAACAATGGTCAAGTGGATTAGTGTAAGATCCAAGCAGTTATCAGAAATGTAAGGAACCTGATGCATATACAAGAAGGTTATAACGATCAAACATGACACATACCATGATACCTTGGACCAATTACCTCATGGAGCAATATTCCTCTCTGATGCAAGTCCAAGCCGATGGTGATGGAAGCTGTTGTTGCTAATAGGACAAGTCATGCGAAGAAGAAGAAGGATGGGCCCTCCAAGGCCATGCTCAAGTCAATCTTGCTCTCGGTACTTCATGTCTAGGACCCGTGGGCCTCGAGACATGATCTCCTAGTTATCCCTAGAAAACGGGGATAACAGGGCATATTTATCTTTCCACAAATTTACCCATGGTGCTGAGCTTTCCTTACCGATATCCACCACATATTTTCCATGTATGCCTCATTAGTTACCTGTGGGTCTTGTAACTCGAGGCCCCCTTTGTTCTTCGGTCTACACACCTTGTCCCATGCCACCAAGGCCCATTTCTTTTTGTCCTCAGATCCTCTCCATAGGAAATCTCTTTGACTGGCTCTGATTTTTTGTAGGATGCCTTTGGGGGCTGGAAACATAGACATAAGATACATCGGGATTACTTGTAGGACCTCTTTAGTAATGATTATCCATCAACCAAGATTTATAACTCTATATTTCAAATTCTTAACCCTCTTCTGCAACTTGTTGATAAATCCTTCCCACATTGTGTTCCTACACGCCCTATCCATCAGGGGTACTCCCAAATATTTCATTGGGAGTGTTTTACACTCAAATCCCAATATGTTGGCCAGGTTCCTTTGGATTGCAGGATTTGTATTGAAAAAATATATCATGGATTTGGAGTGATTTATTTCATCCCCTGAGGCCTCTCTGAAATCCTCTAATATTTTTTTATATTCCTTTTCTTCCTTTACCGTGGGGGTGCCATGGAGCAGGGTGTCATCCACAAACTGTTGGTGTGTTGAGGTCGGGCAATCTTCGAATGGTTTTAGGCCTTTTATTTCTCCTACGGCCATTGCATTTTTTATACTCCTGCTCAACCCTTCCATCATTAGAATGAACAGGAAGGGGGATAGAAGATCCCCTTGTCTTATTCCTCTCGTTGGATAGAAATGCTTAGCTGGGGCTCCATTGACTAACAATTAGAAGCTTGTTGTAGAAACTAGGTTGATGATCCATTTAATCCAATGTTGGTCGAACCGAAAAGCTTCCATTGTCTTCACCATATAGTGCCAACTTGTTTTTTCATACGCCTTCGCCAAGTCTAGCTGGATTAGCATCCCCACTTTCCTTTTACTTTTCAGGGTGTGTATTGTTTCATGGGATTGTATGATATTATCCAGGATTTGTCGCCCTTCCACAAAGCCCACTTGTTCTTGTGATATCAATGTTGGAAGGAGTGGTTTCAATCTATTAGATATTACTTTGGAAATTATCTTATACACCACATTGCACAGGGTTATCGACCTGTTGCGATCTAGAGTTCTTGCTTCATTTTATTTTGGGATTAGAGTGATCATTTGCACCTTTTTATATGAGGCAACCCTAAACAATTTTTCCACATAAATTGTCAATTAAAANGTTGTATGTGAGCTTAAACAATTTTATACCTTTTAAAACATTATTAATCTTTCTTCATGTGTCATCAACAACATACAACATATGGACAGTAAAAGTAAAGATCATCAGTCACACATAAAACACACAGAGACAGATTTTCATGAGGAAACCCATAAAGGGAGAAAACCTCTTCTTCTTCGAAATGATAGGCAACCTTTTTCTGTTCTGTACATCATTTTCAATTGAGAACCAACTCAATGTGAGGCTGCTACCTCTGTTTTACAAGCTGCAACTTGTTTGAGAGCTCCAACTCTCTGGTTTCTCTAGCACCCACTAGAAGGAAGCACCAACTCCCTGAGTACTCCAGCAACAACTGGATGGAAGCACCAACTTCCTGAAAGTTCTAGCACCAACTGGATGGAAGCACCAACTTCCAGTTACACAGGCTCCAACCTGCATAACAGAGAACACCTGTTCTCCCTAGCACCACCC
>ML784775.1:860013-870209 GCA_009831015.1 Picea engelmannii | reverse complement strand
TTGTCATGTTTAAGCTTACAGATCTACCTTTAAATAAAAGGAACCCACTCTGATACCAATTGTTGGAAATACTAAAACAACTGAGAGGGGGGGGGGTGAATCAGTTGTATGTGAGCTTAAACAATTTTATACCTTTTAAAACAATATTAATATTTCTTCATGTGTCATCAACAACATACATCATATGGACAATAAAAGTAAAGATCATCAGTCACATATAAAACACACAGAGACAGATTTTCACGAGGAA
Organism: Picea engelmannii; assembly: GCA_009831015.1. NCBI lineage: Eukaryota > Viridiplantae > Streptophyta > Pinopsida > Pinales > Pinaceae > Picea > Picea engelmannii. Next base: position 869,959 of record ML784775.1, on the reverse strand, counting down.
ACCCATAAAGGGAGAAAACCTCTTCTTCTTCGAAATGATAGGCAGTATTTTTCTGTTCTGTACATCATTTTCAATTGAGCACCAACTCAATGTGAGGCTGCTACCTCTATTTTACAAGCTACAACTTGTTTGAGAGCTCCAACTCTCTGGTTTCTCTAGCACCCACTAGAAGGAAGCACCAATTCCCTGAGTACTCCAACACCAACTGGATGGAAGCACCAACTTCCTGAAAGTTCCAGCACCAACTGGATGGAAGCACCAACTCCCAGTTACATAGGCTCCAACTTGCATAACAGAGAACACCTGTTCTCCCTAGCACCACCCTGCCACCCTGGTTTCTCTGGCTGCAACCAGATGGAAGCTACAACTTCCTGTGTTCAAGCACCCACTTGAACTTCTGAGGACTACAGTCCTCCCAAGCACCTCCCAACCACCCTTGAACATCAAATAATAAATACACAGACAACTTATGTAGATAAATCAATTCTTACGAATCTTTCTTTGTATTTGATCTTCAACAAACTGTTCTGCAATTCTTTTATTCTTCTGGTTGTTTAGCAGGTCAGCTCTGCATCACCTTTTCTGTTCTGTTCTATTTGTCCTTGTGTTATGATTCTGCTCTCCATTTCGTCTCGCTCTGTGCATTTGCTTCATATCCTGCTACACCTCTGCTCATTTTCCTTTTCTTACTATTTCATACTTTTTCCATACAGAACGACCAACCCCATACAATGTCACTCATTTTCTTTTATACACCCTGCCTTGACGATTCCACTTCCCATCTCCTACGGCAAGAATAGTGACAACTGTCCCTATAACTGAAACGTTAACACCTTTACAATCACGAGTCCGTTTCACTCAACAAATTCGTAACAAAGGAGTTAAATTCAAGAAAGAATGGTAACCCTCCGATCACTATCAATTCTTATCCGCACCGTTGGTTTATCTTTATTATTCTTGCCTTTTAAATCGGGTTTTGGCATTCTTCATGTTCAATGTTCTTTTCACTTATAAATCCCAAAACACAAAATTCTATATATCGGTCAAATCAACGATCCAGGTGTAACTTTGGCTCAACGGCTACGATTATGTCATGATATTGCGTATCGCGATTTCGACATTTCTAATGTTGCAAGTTCTTGTCACTTCCAAATCGCGATCCCCGAAACTCCGATGAGAGGTTAGATCAATGGTCCTGATTATTTCTGGATCTGACGGTCTGGATTCAATCGTGATTTTGCATATCGCGAAATCAGAGTTTTCGTTGCATTGTGTTCTTTGCATTATGAAATCCCGATCCCCGAAACTCCAATGAGGAGAATCAATGGTCCATATCTCATGCTTTCTTTAACGGCTGAGATCAAATCGCGAAATCGCATATAACGATTTCGGAGTTTTCGATGTCAAGTGGATTGGACATTATAAAATCCCGATCCCCGATTCTCTGATGAAGAAAATCAACGGTCCAGATGCATTTTGGATTCAACAGTTATGATTGAATCACGAAATCACACATCGCGATTTCGGGTTTCTCGTTGTCAAGAGATTTTGACATTGCAAAGTGCCGATTCCCGATCCCCGATACTCCATGCAGAGATTCAACGGTCCAGATCACTTCTAGCTCGACGACTCAGATTAGATCGGGATTTTGCACATCGCGATTACTCCCACTTCTCCTTGTTCTTTAAAGGGTGTTCAGGTTATCCTTGATCCGACGATGATCGGGTCTTGCGTTTGGATCTAACGGTTACTGAGTCATCTCCACAACCACAACTGTACTCGCACTCCATGCAAAGATTCAACGATCCAGATCACTTCTAGCTCGACGACTGCGATCAAATCGCGAAATTGCATTCGTGATTTCAGGGTTTTCGATATCAAGTGAATTGGACATTTCAAAGTCCCGATCCCCGAATCTCCACTGACTTATCTCCCTCGCAACTTCTGCAGATCTGAGGGTTGTCGGCCTTTCGGGAAATTTGAATGGAATCCAACGGTCACTGGATCTCTGTCTTCCTTCTTCCCTGTAAGCTCTTGCTGCGTGCGTTTTCTTCAGTGCTATTCCTCCTGAGATTTTACGTCCGAATCCCCAAGGGGTTTTATCCTTCTTATCCTACCGTCTCCACTGTTGCCATTAATGACAACAACCATCAACACACATTCGTTGCTTGTTCAATATTTGCCAACAGGCCAAGCCCTTAATTTTCCTCTGCAATATGCCAAAAATGAAAAATACATAAAATCAAACCCTAAAAGGGTGACATCATATGTTAGAAGGGTGACAAAATGCTCAAGTGTGAGATGTCAAGGATGAAGGAGTGAAACGTTGGGCCTCTGAAGGCAATGTGTCATGCCTCTAATGCACAATAGTGTGAGGAAAGGTGTCTCCTCACCCCAAACCATATCCAATCATCTATGGAACCATGTAATCCATCAAATCCTAGCCAGAAAAGATGACGTCAAGGCTAGAGGATGACATCATAAGCCTCCAAAGGCCACGTCCAAGTGCAAGAGGGGTGTAATATTTTCCTCAAGCACTGTCAATGTGACTCCAAAGGAAACATCCTCCATCCTCTATGCACAAGAGCTCTGGGATGCTTTGTCCAACCTATGTGCTTCCATACCATATGAGTGGAAAAATGACTAGTATTGCTCAAAGCAAGATCATTTGTCCATCATCCAAGGTCTTGAGGATGTGAGAGCCATTGTCCAAGGATGGTGAGTGATTGGATGACCTATTGCTCTCTATCACACATGACAAATTGTTGTAATAAGGCACAACATCTAGGGCACAACCCAAGATACCCCTCAAAGAACCATGTTAGGGCCATTCAGACAAAAGAAGAATATAAGACAATGTAAACCAAAGTTCATAAGAAACATTAGTCCTTAAAACATGTAAAGTAATATGCAACTTAAGACATAAGCCATGTAAAATTAATCACCCTGGTATCCCCTTCAAGAATCACACTGGTTGGGAACCCATGTGAGTTATCAAGATTAAGTATGGGAGGGTCTTCATCCAACCCTATTAGGTGTGCCACCTAGACAATAAATAAAATAACCTGGGTAGAGAGATAGGTCTTGAGAGTGACAAGGGAAAGTAAAAACCCATAAAGATTAAGTGTGAATGTGATATGATATTAGGGATTTCTTCATGTCTTATGGTATCCGTTTCTGTGAGTGCTTTTGTAGAGGTGGCATTTGCTTGCTTGAGATACCATTTCATCGATACTTTTTTCATTTTGAACCCCTTATTTTCCTTTTGATACCAGGTTATCATTTTCAAGTCCCATTTATAATGTTTCAAGCCTTATTCCTGTACTTTTTATTGGGAAATAGTCCTTTATAATTAGTACATTCATTCACATCCAGATAGGGGCGATTACTATTAGAGGGGGTAGAGCTCAAGCTAACTCGATGCCTTTATGGTAGCCTTTATAATTTAGAAATAACATATACATAGAGAAGTTACATCATCCTCTAGGCCTTCAACCCCTTTTTCTCATGAGAGAATTGACGATAGTCGAAGTTTAGGATATGTGAAAGGATTCAAGATGGAAGGTGTTAAGTATGACCGAGAACATAACGTTACCCTTGGGAGGGCCCCTAGTATTACCCCTTTTTCCCTAGGCAGTGACAACATGAGACTAGGCCACAAAAGTTTACCACCAAGGTGAAACAAGGAAGCTGACACTATTTCCCAAACCAATGATCCATTAGCTAAATTCAACCAAGGATCTTGATTTGGTACATGCCCAATAAATTAAGTACAACACTTTGCATGAAAGAACATACCTCATGGTGACAATGCCTTATCATCTCCCATACTTTGGGTTGCTTGAATGCGATGGGCCTTGGTTGATCTAGCTGGGAGGCAAATAAGGGGGCTACTCGGCTGCCCCCTATGGACATGTTGATCATCATTATCGTGGTGTAGATCATGTTGTCCATTGTGGGCCTCGAGACATGATCTCCTCTAGTTACCCCTAGGCATTGGGGGTAAGAGTCCTGACAATGGACTGAAATAAGTTTTCTTAAAGGTCATTCCTCTAAAAAAAATTGGATTTTTAGTAGGTAGACAAATCCATGAAGCCATTGGGGATACGTAATAAGGAATTCATACAATTAGAACAAACAATATTCCTAGTATAGTTATCAAATTAAGTATTTCAAAATCTTATGATAGGAAAAATTAGCTATACCTAAAGATTATATTGATTCATTGTGGATTTTAGTTACCCGTATGGTAAAGTGGATCACGGAGTGTCTTACCTTAGACTTAATTACAAATATGATAAGATTTAATTTATGTTAGTTTTGAAAGCTAGTAATTTCAAATATGATAACATTTAGTTCATGTTAGTTTTGAATGTAATTAATGAAAATTTTAATTTTGTAATAGATAGATGAATTTTGTAGTAAATAAATATTCTTTTAAAATATATCTATGATAAGAATTAGATAGAAGTTCTATGTATAAGTAGAATTCACTTATAATTTAAATGCCATATAAGGTGGGAATAATTCCCTTAAAATGGACTTGAATTCCAAATCCATATCCATGAGAACTTTTGACTTCCTATATTCAAAGGAGGCGCGCTCGCTGGTTGCCTTCATATTCTTAGACGGGAAAGCTGATGAAATTTGTTGCAAGTTGATTTTAATTTTTTTTTATTTAACATAGGCTTATGCGGTGATCAGTCGAATAAGATGGTGAGATCCATCGAATCGGTATTACAGTGATATAAAGGAAGGTCAATTTGCAAGTCTGAAGGTGAAACTAAGGTAACACTGTTCAAATTTATTTTAACCATAATTTTAATGTAATATTTTTTTACATAGTTTTAATGTAATATTTTTTTACATAGTTTTAATGCAATATTTTTATGGATTTTTTTAATGCAATATTTTTATGGGATCAATGAAGATTTAGCTGAGTTGGTGGAAGTTTTTTTTGGTTGGAAGAAACACTATTAAGAGTAATCCAGAGTCAAGGGATTCAAGGCACATGGTGGGAGCATTAAATTTCATTTCCATTGCTTTGATCTCAAAGAAGATCAAGCTAGAAATATTTGATTATGTAGTTTTGTATATAAAATAATAACAAAAAATATAGCTATTCAATTTAAATGTTTTTTTTTTTAATTTTTTTTTAAAGAATAATGCGGTTTTCTTAACATTACATAGATTCATGAGATAATAATATGAAATGAGATAATGATATGAAATGGATCCACAACAAGAATATAAAATCATAACAAAAAAATGACTAATAGATTTAAATATATTTTTTTTGAATTTCATTTTAAGAATAATGTGGTTTTCTTCACATTACATAGATTTATGAGACAATGATATGAAATGGATCCACAACAAGAATTTAATGATTTATCTCAATGAATAAAACTTGGATAAATCAAAAGATTGTTCATGAAAGCAAAGCTTGAGGTTACAAAGTAGATGAAAAGGCCAGAGGATGTGGTTGATAGTGTGAAAGGGATCACACTTGTTCAATATGATATCATTCACCTCTAAAGAGTTTTATTACCAATGAAAGCACAAAAGAATTAAAAAAATAAAGAGATGAAGAAGAAAAATAAAGCAAATTAACCATAAAGTAGAACATTGCCAATAAAAAGACAAAAGAGAGGAAAAATGTTAGAGTAGTAGTTGAAGAGTTGGGGATGTGGTGCCTTCTAGTTTCTCTTAGGAAGCCAATTCCACCTACAAAATTTTGCATAGTGTTGGAAAAGGTGTAAGTTTGGTAGAAAAGAGAGAGATTGTTGAGAAAAATTATGAGTTTGTAATCTGTAGTGTTCTAAAGAGCTGAAACATCATTGTAATTCTATGTTTATTGAGAAATAAAGACTAATCAATTCATTCCATGTTAGAATTGTTTGTTCATATGGTTGTTAATTGTCGGTTAATGGATTTTTTTGGTGAATTCCTGTGTATACCATTCAATAAATCTGAAACATTGTGGACTCTCTCTATCCCAAGTTTCTTTCATGGTGACAATGGATGGGCTTCTCTAAACCATTCATTTAAGACAGATGAAATCAATGATGGAAGGATTAGATTTGTTGGCCAATTGTTTCCTTTTTTGGTGAGTGTCTATTTGATTTATCAGAAATCAAAATTTTATTCTTTCCTTGGTCATTGGGAAAGTTGCACCTTCCTACACTTGGATTATTCTTGAATGTTAACTCTTAGCAATTTTCACATTTATTCACCCAGTACACTACTTATAACACTAAAATTCATTTTTTTGGGTTCCTTGATTGATCGACGTGGATATCAGTGGCCACCCACCTATTCCACTATCTCAAAGCATAGTTTTCTACCTTGCCATTTTTCTATAGTTTTTTGGGTCCTGAACTTCCACGGTCATTTTGAGGCCTTAAAAAAGGTTTCTTTGGCACAAAAACACTTAGAATGTAGTTGAAGGAAGATGATAGGTCGAATGGAATGTGTACTTCTTAGCTAGTCATTTATGAGGTATATTGAGTGCCCCAAATGGAGATTGTATGCAAAAGTTACACCCTCAAGCAGTTAATGTATCAACTACCCCCATCGAGGCCCACAAACATTTTGTTGTTTCATATTCTGGGGTTAGGGTTTTTGATTCTTAGGATTTTCTCATTGATTCTTTATGTTAAAAAGGCCTTTTGAGCTTAATTATAAACAAATCTTCTTGTGAGTGAGCAGAGTTGACACATATCTTCTTAGAGATAAGATGCCACCATTCTAGCGAGTTCATTCAATCTATATTTTTATAGTTTATGTAGATTTCATTCTTAAATAGAAATTGAGTATTATTGTATCCCTGTGTTTCTTGCAATATCTCTCCGTGTTTCCTTGTTATATCCCATTCTTCATTTCTTTCTCACTATAATTTGGATCATTGGTATCAGAGCAATCTACTCCTTATTGTTTCTTAGTGCATGTCCTTGATGAGGTCAAGGTATAGAGTTGGGTCTCAAGATAGTTTCTCTTGAGGAAAACCACTTTCGCTAGCCCAAGCAACCTCCTATGGAAGAAGAAGAGAGAGACGAGGGAGTAGGAGATCCTATTAAGCTATTGCTCGTGGAATACATTACACAATAGAGGAATGTGATGATAAATAATTTTTCCCAAAATAATTCGATGACTTTCGACAACAATAGATGCATCTTCATCAACATGCCTCTTTGGAGGCACCGCCACCTTCAAGGTACAAGTAAATTTTGATATTCTCATATTTGAAGGTCAGAAAGATGTGGATGCTTTGGAAAAGTGGCTAAATGTACCAAAATATTATTTCTTTGTCCATAATTTTTCCAATAGGGAAAATAATCACCTTTGCACTCCTTAAGGTTGTCCCCCATGTCAAATATTTTTGGGAGAAAAAATACACAGAGGAGTCTGGAATATTTGTGGTTGAGCCAACTTCAGACTATTTTATGGACGTTGTCAATGAACAATTTTAACCTATTGGAAACTATGATGACCAATACAAAAGATGGAACACACTACATCAGGAAAGGGACCAGACACTGCTCGAGTTCACAAATACCTTCTATACCTTGCGCACCAAGCTGGGTATTAAAGACTTCAAGAAAAATATGGTTCTAAGACACCATGGGGGTATACATAGGTACATATAAATATAAATGGAGTTTCTAGACATATCATCATTGGGATCCACTTATAGATGTGTTGTCAAAATCGAGTAGAAATTTAAGCAACAAAATAAGCCAAATTTCGGATCTGCAAATCCGAAACAATCGAAGTATGGTAAAGGCAACTCTAAATCATGGAAAAAAAAACTCAAGACAACCAGTCCAAACCACAAGAAAATAATGGTAATAGGAAGATGAAGAAGGACATTGGAAAGTGGTGTGAGTTCTAGAAAATCCCCTGGCACAACAATGATGAATGTCGCTCGAAATAGTCATTTTTGAATGACCTTGAAAACAAATAATCAGAACTTGATTCAAACTCTGATTAAGAGGAAAATAAAAGGAAACATATCATTAATGTAAAACCCACTACTACCATCACAACCACAATAATTTAACTAGAAGAACCAAATGAGCTCGAGGAGGGGGAGTGCCTCTTCCATTCACAAATGTGGGTGAACGAGACCCCACTATGTTTCATCTTGATAGTGGAATCCAAAGGAACCTAATATCAACAAAGTTCATCAAGCAGTTGGATTTTCCCATAATGCCACACCTGCACCCATACAACATCGGGTGGCTCCACTATGGACGAGATATCCATGCCATCCAATGGTGTCAACTATCCTATGACAACAATCCCTTCAAGGATGAGGTACTGTCTGTTTTTTCTCCACTAGAAGTATATGATGTTATTTAGGGAAACAATATGTGGAAACATCATGTTTTTTATGAGTCTTGTCCCTGTAGTGTCATTGTTACTCTGGGGGGTCAGCTCTACAGGGTACCAGGGGTAGTTCCGACTACTTCCATTTCATTGATATTAGAAAAACAGTGCAACAATTTAATATCTCATACCACAAATTGTAGCCTCTTCATGATCCAGTTAGAAGGTGAACATAAGGAAATTACAATTGCCACAACCTCAGCTCAAGACCTTTCTATACAACAATATAAGGTTTGACAAGATTGTAGAAGAGTAGAAACATATTTTTTCTTCACCTATGGGGGTCCTCTACAATTCCAAGTCAAGCAAAGGTATAACAAATCCCTTCATAACTCTATTGGCCACAACCCTTTTCAAATGTCTTTGGGGTTCCAACCATTAACCCTTATTGATACAATTCTTCCTGCTGCATCTTCACCAACAGAGTCCTTCCACACTTAGACCAAGGTAGACCGTGAAACCATATTTTTTAAATCAATCGAGCCCCTCTAAAAACAGGTTCATGACATACCTCAATAGGATAATTCCAAGTACAAGTAGGACAACTTCTTTAGCAAGGCAAGCGACTCACCAAGGTTTAGATTTAGCAAAAGCTTACCCATCTCCCATGAGAAATTGATGCAATGGGGACCATTACTTCCTAATGGGATAGGAATGATCTAGGTGGATATTGGTGTCCACCCACCTATTCCGCTGGCTCAAAACATACTTTTCCACCTTAGTAGTTTTTCTACGATTTTTCGGGTCTTGAGCTTCCAGGGTTGTTTTGAGGCCCTAAATGATGTTTTTTTGGCATGAAAGTTGCTATCATGTAGCCAAATGTAGATGCTATTCTGAATGGAATGTGTACTTATTGGCTATATCATTCCAATGGTATACCTAGCACCCCAAACTGAGATCATATGCAATAGTTATTCCCTTGGGAAGTTGATGTATCAACTACCCCCATTGGGGCCCACAAGCCTTTTGGAATTTCATCTTCCGAGGTTAGGTTTTTTGATGTATGGTTTTCTCATTAATTATTTATGTTAAAAAGGTATTTTGAGCCTTGTTGTAAACACATATTCTTGCGAATGAGTGTATCCATCACATCTCTTCTCAAAGATAATATGCCACCATTCTAGCAAGTTCATTCACTCTATATTTTTACTTTTTTTGCAGATTTAATTCTTTAATAGAATTTGAGTGTTATTGTATCTCTGTGTTTGTTTCAATTGAGTGTTGAGAGGAAAGGACAAGGAAAAGTGAAGAAATACAAAACAACAAATTCAATTTTTTCCCCAACCGTCTCTTATTTTGTCCTTTTGTCAACCATAATTAGTTTCATCTGATTATAACACTTGTCAATATCATTTCCAAAGGGGAAGTTGAAAATACTCTTGCAGAATTCAAGAAGATCCCATAAACAATTACTTAGATTACTATAAGTAAAGGAAGAGACCCATTTTGAAAGGGCTCTTCAAGCATTGTATATTCGAGAACTGTTTTCAAATTTAATATTGAGAAGCCCTCAACACAAATTTTGTAAGAGAGAACTTTACTTGTGGATGTTAGA